>PVIJ01005703.1:0-100624 GCA_004024925.1 Scalopus aquaticus | reverse complement strand
AGGGTTCACCAGAGACAGAGCGGGCAGCAGAACAGGCAGATCAGAAATACACTGCTGAGGGGAGCAGCGGGCGAGGCAGGAGAGGTCTGCCGCACCATGTGGGACTCTCCCCGGCCGGGCATCGAACTCATGTCGCCGCTGCCGACAGCTCCACAGCGCAGCGCTTAACCGCTTAACCGCTGCGCCACCGGGGAGGCCCCCTATCTTTTATTTTTTAAAGATTTATTTATTTATACATACAAGCTGGGGTACAGCCCAGAGATGTGGGGCGGCGAGAGGGTTCACCAGAGACAGAGTGGGGAGCAGAACAGGCAGATCAGTGATACACTGCTGAGGGGAACAGCGGGCGAGGCAGGAGAGGCCTGCTGCACCATGTGGGATTCTCCCCAGCTGGGCATGGAACTTGCATTGCGCGCCTCTGACAGCTCCACAGCGCAGCTCTCAACTGCTGCACCACCGGGGAGGCCCTGAAGTAGAACTATATTTTATCCCATCGTTCACATGAAAATTTAGGGAATAATCCCATACTAGATTAGAACCTGTCATTTAGTCACTGAACCATGATATTTTTAATCATGTTAGAGCATCATAAGGATTTGTAAGATATAGAAGATAAAAGTCCAGCCTCCAAATTTGATTAAATCTGTTAAAAAATCCTTTTGTATGCTGTGTTGGATGAAATAATAGTATTACACATTCTGTGGTGTTGATTCACCACAATCACATTTTTCAAAATTTCAGACTAGCAATTAATTTGACTATTGCTCTAAAATGTTCATGAGGTAAAGAATTAAACAGATTGAACATATAGCAGAAATGTAGTCCCAATTTCAATATAACCTTTCCTTGTCCCGTTCCTTTTTATTTTATTCTTGTAGGGAGATTTTGTAAGGTCGTGAGAAGTGATACTAAATACTAAGTATTTCACTGACTATGGTTTTCAAGTTGAATGTTTTGATACTTAAGCTTAATGGGCAGACAGTGCCTGAATTCTGAAAAGATGCTGAAGCATTTTAATATATTACTTCCCACAGTGCCAAAGTTTCCAGGAGCCTTTGATTCACAAACAGTACACTTTGAAAATACAAAACACAAGTTATTCATAAAAAAAATTATCTTGACTTAAAAATTCTACTCTCAAACTTTTCAAAATCATAATATGAGGTATTTTTGCCTCTTAATTTAAGAATATTTACTGTGTAATCACATTACTGGGAAGAGGTTAGTCATCTTTTTGTGTTTCACTATTTTGCTTGGTAAATAATACTGAATTTGTAATATTAAATAAGGAAATTCTGACAATAAATATAATTACAAGACTTTACAGTTACTAATGTAATCCAAGTGGATTTATATACATTATCTACCTACCACCAAAGTATCATCTAAGATTTTATTTTTTTTAAAGATTTATTCATTTATGCATACAAGCTGGGGTACAGGCCAGAGGTGTGGGGCGGTGAGAGGGTTTACCAGAAACAGAGTGGGGAGCAGAACAGGCGGATTGACTGAAATACACTGCTGAGGGGAGCAGTGGCCTAGACAGTAGAGGTCTGCTGCACCATGTGGGAATCTCCTGGGCCGGGCATGGAACCAGCGTCTCAGCGGCCGACAGCTCCACAGCGCTGTGCTTAACCCATTGTGCCACCAGGGAGGCCCTCATCTAAGATTTTCAATTAAGTGGTTTGAGTGCTATTTCCTATCCTCCCTTTAGAATGATCCCTTAAAATGTGTGGGGCGAAATAAATTTATCTTCTGTTATTATTGTACCAGTCCAGGCCATAGCTGACTTCTCTGATCTTGCTTGCCTCCTGACTACCTATGTGTGTTATGATCTGCTTTTATTTTGCTGCTCTCTTGCTTTTTTTATTAATTCCCTTAATAGAGTTAGAATGAGGTATATGTTTGGGGAAAAAAGTTTGGGTATTTTTAAAACTTTTGGAGAAAGCAAGGAATGTTAGACTTCACTTTCCTAAAAATATAGCTATCATACACTAATGGTAAACTCTAAATGAGAGGACCTGGCTAGCTTTTTTTTTTTTCTTGTTTTGTTTTGGGGTGGTTCTTCCCTTAACTTAATCCAAAGCGTCTTTTTTTTTTTTTTTTTTTTTTTAAGGATTCCCAACCATAATCCCTTGAAATATTTTGGCTTAAATTTAATTAACTATATTATCTATAATGACTGATGGGTCTTATTTTCTGTAGCATGCAGATCATTAGTAAATAGTTTTTCTTTAAGAAAACTAGTTCCTCTTGAGCTAGGACAGTGGGCTAAAATAACAGCCAATTTTCACACTAACTTTTCTTCAGTTATCCCAAACTAACAATTTAATAAATTGAATAAGTATGTAACATCTGTACTGCAATCTCTGAATAGGAGAGGACTGAAGGTAAGAAGGTAATTTGAAAGTTACTGCATTATCAAGTGTGAGGAGAGAGGAGTAGGAATAGAAGTTGAAAGAAAAGAGGGTTTAATAGGTTTTGCACATGAGACTGTAAGAGAAAGCAGTTCCAAAGGTGATTCTGGAATTTTGAGCATTCAAGAGTGGCAGTCTTTAGAGAGTGTCAGAGAATAAGAGGTGAGAGGTTCATTTTGAGGGGAAAAGACATTAAGAATTTGAAGTGACTTCATGTCACCTGAGTGAAAATTTCCTGCAGGCTGTGGAGATAGGGGAGGAGAGCTCAGGAGGAACATTGACATTTGTGATATAAATTTGTGTTCCATAAACCTGGGTCACAGTTGAAACCCTGAGGATGAATGAATATAGGAAGAAAGTGTAGAGAAAGAAAAAAGACACTAGTTAATAAATTTTTACTTCTCTCTCTTTAAATATGACTATTACAAATATATACTTAGGTCAGCAAGAAGTAGGTAGGGAATCTATAAAAAAAGGCTTTCAACTGTATGGCATTTCCTCAAACTGCTAAAAATGGAGCTTCCATACGGCCCAGCAATACCACTTTTGGGATCTACCCAAAGGACACAAAAACACTAATCCAAAAGGATATATGCACCCATATGTTCATTACGGCACTGTTCACAATAGCAAAGGTATGGAAGCAACCCAGATGTCCAAAAATAGATGATTGGATCAAGAAGATGTGGTACATATACACAATGGAATACTATTCAGCATTCAAGGAAGATAAAGATAAACACGTGAAATTTGCAGCGACGTGGATGGAATTAGAGGGGATCATACTCAGTGAAATAAGCCAGAAAGAAAGAGAAAAATATCAAATGGTTTCACTTATAACAGGACTATAAGGACACCAAATAGGAGAGAGACAGTAGGTAGGTAGGGGGGGCGGGGGGAAGGAGGGTAATGGCACAAAATTGAGTAGAAAAGAACACAAGGGACCATGGAGTTGGATCACGGGTGAGTTGGTGGTGGTGTATTCCTAAGGGGAATACAAAATGTAAAAGATATAAATAACAATAAAAAAGGCTTTCAAGAAGAATAAAATGCTAATCTATGCAGAATATGTATATATATATATAGACACACACACACGCATATATTTATCTATGAACACACTACTCATGTGATAGCTTACATATTTTATTAACTATGTTATTACTACCACTTATTTAATGCCATTATATACCAAATAATGTTGTACATGTAAAAGCTCACTTATCTTTGTGTAAATCCTATTACATAGGTAATAACTTACTATTTTTACCAGTACCTTTTTGCAAAGAATAAAGCTGAGGTACAGATATGTTAAGTAACTTCTCCAAGATCCTACTGATATTAAGTGATATAGCTGAGATGTAAGTAGCCTAGCTCCTTATATATCCTTTAATTGCTATGCAATATTGCTCTTATTAAAACCATTCTTATGCAACGATCTTTGATAGCCCTTTCTCAACATGGTCCTGCTTTATAAGCTCTTTGGCAGGAAGAAAAGATGACTTCCTTAGGGTTATTGACAATTTCTATAGATTGTGGATGTTTTTCATTGTGTTTTTATTAGGCTAGTAGAAAGCATCTGGTTTGAAAGAGAATAGATTATTACATCACACTGTGTAGGAACAAAAGAGAATGCAAGACAGCAAAACATGATCTGCTAGAGTTTACTGCATGCAAACCAATTGATATGCTAAAAACAGTGCTAACTTTTGGAAATAATAAAGTGTTTATATTATAAACATATAAGCATTCTATAAACAAGGTGAAATGATGCACACAAGCTTAATGTGTCCATGAATTTAGCTTCTAACATCATAGGTATTTACTACTGAGGGTGGACTAGTGCTCTCCACCTATGCACCAATTTTCTATTAATTTAAGTAAGTAGGAAATTAGAGAGTAGTTGCTTTCTAACCTTTACAGATTTGTTATATGAGAGTATTTTCTCTTGCTGCAGATGTACTTGGGCTGGCTCTGAATAAAGATAACATTCTGTCATGTTTAACAATAATTCACTAGATAACCATTTCTAGTCAACATCCAAAGCAATGTTTAGATAATGGTAGAAATCGTTCAGGGGGGTACT
This sequence comes from Scalopus aquaticus, assembly GCA_004024925.1. Taxonomy (NCBI): domain Eukaryota; kingdom Metazoa; phylum Chordata; class Mammalia; order Eulipotyphla; family Talpidae; genus Scalopus; species Scalopus aquaticus. The sequence goes on along the minus strand of PVIJ01005703.1, from coordinate 96,121 downwards.
ACAACCCAAGACAAGACTGAGGGTAAAATTTAGAAAACCAGAGGTAGAAATGAGATACAGTTGTAAAATGCGAAGAACCAGAGATCAAGATGGAACTTGGGCTCAAAAACTGGTAAATATTATAGATATGAGCATAGGAACTAAGCACAGAATATGAATATACTGAATCTTGGTTCATTTCACAAACATATTTCCTTAATATGCTACTCATGTGAGGTAGATATGAGTGTACAGTTTTTTGTCCTTGAGAGTATATGCTTAGGTCTCTTTCCACTTTGAATTGTCATGGTCACCCAAGTGCTTCTGGGAAGTGACATGTTTCCTAATTGAAGGCTTTGTTCTCTGAGACTATGAGACAGTGATGTTCTCTCCTCCTTCATTAGTTTATTTTTCTTGCGCAGGTTGTTTTCCAAGGTCAAATGATTTCAACTAATGGGCAGAATGAAGTCATAGCTATTGATGATATATCTTTCAGTTCAGGCTGCTTGCCTACAAATGGTAAGATTTTTTTTCTCATTTTGATCCTTATTGTGTAGAATAAATTCAGTGCAATTTAAACATTGTGACGACTTTTATCTGCTTTTTATTTTTGCCTGATGTTTTAGAGTGGCCTATTCAGTACATTGTATAACTGACAAGATTGAAGTTAAAAATAAAGTCTCAGATTTGAGGCCATATAGCAATAATTACAATGGCTAGTTAGATCATACTCAAGAGAACTCTAAGCCTTCCAGGAGCTTGGGAAAAATTGGCCTCTGTACACTTGAAATTGTCTTCTTGGAGGGTAAATTTGACTCTACACTGGAAACACAAATAGGGAGACATATTAGTTATGATCTATTTTCTACTTAGACTGTAACAGCTACATTGATAAAATGCAGATACTATAAAATTATCTGTATTGGCCCTTGTTTATCTTCAGTGAATAATATTCAATACTCTAATTCATATTGTTCTCAATAGGAGAGTCCAAAGTTAAAACTGTCATTTGGTTGGTATAAACTCAAATTAGTCTAATAAAAAAAATCATATATTAAAATTGTTTTTTGTTTTCAAATTTTATTCTATTGAGTTCAGTACAGCAGCATAAAGATGGGTGCATTTAGAGCAGAGTCCAGGTTCTAAGACCAAGGACAAAGAGTGTGCTAAGAGAGACCAAGTGCTCTCAATAAAAGCTGTCTTTATTGTACTTGAATTTTAAATGACTCCACTGGTGGTGTGACAAGAACTTACAGGTATGTATCTCTTGTCTTCTAGACCATGGTAGCTTTCTATAGAAGCTGACATCAGACCCTTCTAGCACTGGGATACACATCAAGCTCTCTTTTATTTTTGTATTCTGAGTGCACAGCCTGTGTTGGTTAAGAAATGACTATATGATAAAATGAAATGTAGATACACTGAAATGGAGTTTGTGTGATCAGACTATATTACCCCACCCCCATTACTCAAAGTAAATCATTTGATTATAAACCACAATGCCTTTTCACTAAAAGAAGTTAACATCTGTTAGATTTCTCAGAAGAAAGACAACCTCAGTATAGACTACGTTGTTAACTCCAAGAAAGCAGACTCTACTACCACTACTCACTGAACTGCCATTCAAATCCTTCCCCTGTTATCCGGCATGGTATCCTGCCTGCATCCAGAATAGAGTCAATTTTTGATTTTTAATGAGACATCTAGTTCTTGACCCTGGTCACTTCAGCAGTGTCTTTATACACCTCAATTTTATCGTTTCTGCAGAAATTGCGATCTGCCAAACTAAATGACCCCTAACTATTATCCTAGTTATTGGCCATTCTAGCGAATTACCCTCAAGGGACTATAAGGCAATAAAATCAGCGATTGACTGGGGTTTCTGAACTATCAGGAGGTTAGGAACTGGCTGCTGCCATTGAAACTTTGCATTACAAATTTACACAGGAGCAGAGGTAGGTGTGCTTGGGAGTTGTGTCTGCCTCTAATAAGTCTGCTATAATTTCAGATATGAACTTTCTATCCATCTTTGGCCCTTGGAATCAAAACCATTTCCCTAATTGCCCATGATCTATAAACTGGGACAAAGTCCAGCATAGACAGGCCATAATAAATATTCAGAAGACAAATTACAGAAATTTTTAGTTAGTACTTACAAGTGATCTATAAATTCTCTATAGAAGCAAAAAAGCAATAGTAGTAGAAGTCAGAGCATCTTAAAGTTAAACAGTTAAGGGAAAGTTGTGGTCAAGTAGAAAAATATTGGAGTCTATACTTTCTAAGACAATAGCTCCAGATAATGTTCTAACCATATAGTTTTGAGGTATGGTGGAAAGTTTACTACATGAATTTGGAATTTAAAGCTAAGTTATTGGCTAGACCTTAAAATCGATATTAAATTTATACAACACTATAAGATTTAGAACTAGAAGAAAACTTTGAAACTAAGACTCAAAAGCAGATCTGCATGGATGACACAGGGTAGTGAATTGGATATCATATGCCCAGATTATTTATCACACATGATGAGTAATTGTGTAGAAGCAATTTGTGGAGTTAGAAGCATGCCAACTTTAATTTTAGATCTTGTGTATTATGGGACATTAGAAAAGGATTCACTCTTTGAAAAAGCTGCAAAAAAAATAGCCTCCTTAGGGAAAAAGCCATTATTCAGATAAGCTCACATGGCATGGTCTCTGAATGTGAAGGTGTAAGGAGTTTTATTTTTTAATTTTTTGTTTATCAAACAGAATGAGGATTGAGATCATCTTTAAACTTCTGGAAGGGAAACACAGAGACATAAGCATTAATAATGGAGAAAAAGCATGAAACATTATGGGATGGGATTGGCACTTGAAAGGAGCATATTTTATAAACAGTCAGATTGTGAGAGGTGTTAAAGTTCAGTTCCACTAAATTTCCAAATGAAACTCTATAGTCAAATTCAGTACTATCATGACAGACAGAACCTACTAATCATCAGAATCATATGGAGGAGTGGTGGATTCTGGGCTCCACTGCAGACCTGCTATTTGGAACTCTCTGAGGATGGGGCTTACAGCTTATATAGGTTCTCAGGTAGATTTTAAGTTGACTAGAACCAGTATTTTCAATGTCATGTAGTTTTGATGGTGATGGTCATGTGGGGAGAGATTCTGAGACATGTAAGTAGTACCAACTCAACATTTTCTGGACATCTCCATTAGAAAGTCCTACTCCAAAGGAGGATGGAGTTAGGAATACATTTAGATGCAAGAAAAGTTTTCATAGGTGATATAAGAAGAGGAGACAGACAGTTGTAGCATAGGTCCTTCAACTCCTCTACTGTTAAGTCAAGGACTGAGGGATTTCCTTGATATCACTGGTCAACAGTGAGATCATTATTGACTTAAAAAGGCCCTCATCTGTAGTATCTTGGTGTGCTGAACATGAATATAACCCTGAAAAAATTTTGTTAGCTCTCATTTTGAAGATATTTCATGTAATTCATTTTATATGTTTCACTGAGTAAATTTATCCAGTAGGACTGCAACAACATCCTAAATAAGCCTAGAATGATGTAATATTGCATCACATTGCATAATACCATCATGCACACATAATCCAGCATTGATTACATCATTTTCTGATGCAATGCAGTACTACTGCCAGGTGGCTGCTGAAGTAAGCTGACGTCAGCAGTGCACTATAGAAAGCCCTGTTGGAAAGGTTGAGCATTGAAAATATTTCAGACTTTGTGCCAGACAGTTTCAGCTACTGTTCCATAGAACTGTTACTATTTTATCCATTTAGGCATAATACAGAACAGTAATCCCTCAAAAGTGCATTAATAGTGTGGACAATTTCTGCTCTATTTGTGGGAAAGTGACATTTGCCAACCAGAAGAAAAGTACACTTCTCAAGTGAAGAAGGCTTATCATCTTGACTTCGGATGCAAGTTTGGTGACCAAGACAAGCCTTGGGCCCTGCATATGTGCTGTGCTACATGTCCAACACAGCTTTCACAGTGGTGAAATGGCAAAAGACCATCAATGCCGTTTGCAGTCCCGATGGTGTGGAGAGAGCCAAGCAGCCACATAAAAGACTGTTCCACAAGTTCCACATGGTGAGGGACTTCCTATTCCAGAACCTCCAGCAGAATATTCTCTTGATTCATCTGATGAAGACAATGGTGAGCTGACCTGTTTTTCTCCTGTTCCATCAGCATGCAGTGACCCAGATTTTCACTGTGATGCATCATCAACCCCACACAGACTAACACAGGAAGAATTAAATGACCTGGTTCATGATTTGGACTTATTCAAGAACAAGGCAGAATTGCTAGGATCAAGACTCCAACAATGAAATCTTCTAGAAGAAGATGTCACAATTTATATCGAAAGTACCACCAGCAGTTGGAGTATTTCTTCAGAAAGGAAAGTACTCTGGTATTCTGTTCCAGTATTGAGGGCCTCGTGAGTGTCTTAGAAATCGCTCATGACCCACAAGAATGAAGACTGTTTCCAGACTCTTCGAAACTGTCTTAAAGCTCATTGTGCTTTTGTGCAATGGAAACCGTCTTCCATCTATTCTATTCCTGAACAGCTGTATAAGAGACAAATAAAGAAATCTAAGAAGTAGTCTATGACTTGATTTTTTTACAGGTATTATCTGTAGGCCTATTGGCATGCATTTCATGATGTAAACATCAATTTATTGCAGATTACAAAAAGAACTAGAGCCAAAATTAGAATTTGACTGCCATATTTGTGTTGAGCACATACAAATTGATAGGAAATGACTGATTTTATTTCAGTAACATGACTTTTGTAAAAATTTGCTGACCAGTGTATTTACTTCATTCTTGTCACTTTATGATCATAAAATGTCTATTGAACCTCTATATGTCTTCCGTTCAGAGCAAGAAGGCAGAAATTAGGAAAGTCAATCTTTAGAGCCATGTCATTGGCTAAATGTTGTTGCACAAGTAAACATATATGGTTGAAGAGACTGATACAATTGAGTGTTTATATGTAGCCTGAGCAATAGATGCAAGCAAAAAAACAGGTTTATGGGTTGAGTGAGCAAACATATTTGATAGAGAAACTTAACATCAGCATGTTTAGAAGTGAACTCAAATTTTCTTTCAATATTTGTCTCCAACCCTACAAAACACTGATAAAAGACCTCAAGAATACCTGAATGAGTAAGTGGACTCCTGATGATTTGGCATTCTATGGCTCTGTGTTTGTCAAAACTCGTAGAACTGAATATGCAAAGTTGTGAATTTTTAATTTAAAATAAATTTACAAAATAGATAGTATCTTTTTAAAGTTGATAAAGTTTAAAGTTGATAATGAAGAAACTATTATATGGATAATTAAGTTTCTTTCCTGGAAAATCATAACTATTGTTTTACTATATATGTATCTATTTATCCTTTAAAAATGTAATTTTATGGAAGTTTATCTTCTTTGAATGCTGAGTAGTATTCCATTGTGTATATGTATCACATCTTCTTGATCCAGTCATCTATTTTTGGACGTCTAGGTTGTTTCCATACCTTTGCTATTGTGAACAGTGTTGCGATGAACATATGGGTGCATGTATCCTTTCGGATTAGTGTTTTTGTGTTCTTTGGATAAATTCCCAAAAGTGGTATTGCTGGGTCATATGGGAGCTCCATGTTTAGGAGTTTGAGGAATCGCCATACAGCTTTCCATAGTGGTTGGACCAGTTCACATTCCCACCAGCAGTGTAGAAGAGTTCCTTTTTCTCCACATCCTTTCCAGCATTTGTTGTTGCCTGTATTTTTAATGTGTGCCATCCTCTCGGGTGTGAAGTGGTATCTCATAGTGGTTTTGATTTGCATTTCCTTGATAATAGGTGATGTTGAGCATTTTTTCATGTATCTCTTGGCCATTTGCTTTTCTTCTTTGGAGAAGTGCCTTTTTAGCTCTTCTGCCCATTTTTTGACTGGATTGTTAGCTTTGTTTTTGTTGAGTTGTGCGAGCTCCTTGTAAATATTTGTTATCAGTCCTTTATTGGATGTATTGTGTGCAAAGATCTTTTCCCAGTTGGTAGGGTGTCTGTTTGTTTTGGTTAATGTCTCTTTTGCTGTACAGAAGCTATTTATTGTGATGTAATCGCACCTGTTTATCTTGTTCTTCACTTCCTTCGCTTTGGGGGATGTGTCTTTAAAGATTTTGCTGAGATGTATGTCGTGTAGAGTTTTGCCTACATTTTCTTCTATAAATTTTATGGTTTCAGGTCTTACGTCTAGGTCTTTTATCCATTTTGAGTTGGTTTTTGGAATACAAAATGTAAAAGATATAAATAACAATAAAAATATATATTAAAAATCAAAAAACAAAAAAATGTAATTTTATGAAAGTGCTTAATTGTGTTTCGTGGTTTCTGAACATTGTGTAAATTGGACAATAAAACTAAATTCTTTTTCTAACATTTAGAGAAATTCTTGAGACATGTTCCACAAGTTCAGAATATAGTTTTAACAACTGCCTTTCCCAAGATATGTGCATTCACTGTACACTTATTAAAGAAAGCTCTATTTAGAATTTACCAAAGTAGCAAGTGTGAAAAAAAAAATTAAAGTTGGTGACTGTGACAAAATTAGAACGTGCTTACTCTTCGATTCTTGATTAACACTGATTCTTGAATAAATTGTGTATTTTTTATAAAGATTGCATGCTGTGGTCTTAATCAGAATATTCTGAATATTTTGTGAATATTGTCAGATTGATTAGCTAAGACTTTGCCTCAGTCCCTTTTGTAAAGACCTCCAATACACAAAGCATTCCTTAATTAGATTTTGAATGATGTATACTATTATCCAGTTAAGTAACTAAGGACCTACTTACCTTTTTTGTCTTATTATCTTCTAGCTACCTTTAAAAGATCTAATAACTGTTCATTTAAATCCATTACTAATTTAAGAAAATTGACAAAGAAATTGTCTAAAGCCCCTGGAGTCAAATTGGGTGCTAATTATAATTTTTACTGCAATGGCCTTGAGCCTTGGACTTTATTCTCTACTGTCTGAGGAGTCTATCCAATTTCACATAACCTGTTTTTGCAAGATAAGATTTGAAGGATGGCAGGCTCCAGATCTGTGGCCTTATTGGCACAGTGACCTTGAAATGGTTGGCAAAGCTCATCCTGCCAATGAGGGATCATTGATAGAGTATAATGAAACTCCCAAATAAAATTCTAGAGTCTGATTATGGTACAATGTAAGAATGAAAGAGAATAGGGAGAGAAAATGAATATAAATAAAATAATTGACTTTTTAAAATAGCTTAGAGTTCTGGTATTAAAAACACTAAAAAAAAAAAAAAGCTGTCCAGGAGATGGAGAAGATGAATTAATTGACAACTTATACCACTGCTTCTGTGGTTCCAAATTCCAGTTTGGGAGTCAAAAGCAGTAAAATTGGCTGATAGCAGTGAAAGATATTTAATAATTGACATAAGTTATATTTTTAATTTTATAAATTTATATTTGAATATTTGCTTTCTTTGTTTATAACACTTTTGTGGGTCTTTTGGTCTGGTATAAATAGTAAAATTCTAGAGATAATAAACTACATTTAATTGAACTATAGCCAATATTTAATTATATAGCTCTGGGGAAAGAAGATTCATAGCTATTATATAAATCTATAAAAATTACAGTTTTAATTGTTTCCCAGAAATTGTTCTTGTGCAATCTTAGTTTCATTTATTGCCCATACTCCCTTAATTGCATATGTAGGTTATTTTCAATAGATCTTACATTCAAGAGGCGTGGCATATTCATCATTTATAAACGTCTGTTATGAGAAACCAGATTATGGATGTTATTCGTAAATCATTTTCCTAAAAAATTGCTTCAATTTTATTCCCAATAAAAAATGTAAACAATTTATATAGACTATAATACTTTGAAATATTTTGCTAAATTATTCTTATGTAATTTATTTATTCATTCATTAAAAAGCATATTATTGAGTACCTTTATTGTTCTAAATAATTTTTCTAGACACTGGGTAGACAGCAGTGGAGATATGAATAATTATCCCTGCACTTGTGGACCTGACATTTTAGTTAGGGAGAGAAAAAGACACTAAACAATTAATTAAAAATATGTATGTTATATCAAATGGTTCTATGTGCTATGGGGAACCAATAAAACAGACAACTGAGGTAAGGAGTGACATAGGTGAGTGTGAGATGAAGTTTTAAGTAGTCAGGCATGGTCATATGGGGAATACATTTTCTGTGCAACTAAGTCAAGTTGTGGAGGGTGTGAGTTTCGTGTATATTGGGAGGACCTGTAAGTGCAAAGCAAGAGTTCATCTGGTTTGTCTGAGGACTTTTCCATTTACTTCATGCAGGCTACCCATGGAAGAGTTTTGAGCAGAAGAAGCATAATCTGACTCACATAATTAAAGATCATCATGGGAACAAGGCCAGCAAAGAGGAGCCAAAATTACAAATTATCTCTATAATTCTGAAAGAATCTTCCCTAGAAGTAGAATTGGTAGCAGTAGTAGAGGTCATGGGATGCTGTCAGATTCTGGAAATTTTAAGAGCTGCTGATGAATGACATGTTCAGAGAGTGAGAGATGAGTCACGGGTGCCTAGATATTTCTTTCCTAGGCTAGAAAGGTGGAGTTACTATGAAATGGGATGGGAAAGGCTATTGAAGGAGAAAGTTTGGGCCAAAAAAATTAGAGATTAAATTTTAGGTTTCTTTCTATGAGCTATATGAAGGAGCCAAGTTAGTCGCAAGATAATCCATATTAGAGTTCAGTAAATGTTATGGATCTGAGATATAATTTTTATAGGAAATGTTTTAAAGGCTTGGGGCTTGGTGATATGAATAAGCTTAGAGTGTGGACAACTGAGCTCTGCACACTCTGATGTTACTTTATATAACATTAAGGGTATGTGGGAAAACTGGCAATTGAGAGTGAGAAAGAACAGAGCAGGAAAACTAGGAGAAATTTAGGTACTAAAATCTAGTGAAGAAAACATTTCAAGAAAGGAGCGTGATTGACTATGTCCAATATTACTCATGTGTTAGGTGTGTGGTGGAAAAATTGTTACTTTAAGCAACTTAGAAGTCAACCTTGATATATGAATTTCAGTAGAGTGGTAAGGGTAGGGAAAAAAGGAAGTAAAGTTCTGAATTATAACATGAATGGACCTTGAAAATATTATGCTAAATGAAGAAGTCAAATATAAAAGGCCACATATTGTATTTCATTTACATGCCATATCCAGAACAGAAAAATTCAGAGATAACAGATTATTGATTGCCAAAGGCTAAGAGGTAAAGAATGAGGAGTTATTGCTTTGTTTTGTGATGAAAATGTTTTGGAATTAGTAGTGGTGGTGATTGTACAACAATGTGAATGTCCTAAAAGTCACTGAAAATAAATGTTCTAAAAATGCACTTTCAAATAGTTCAAGAGGTGAAGTTAATGTTATGGGAATTTTATTTCAATTAAAAAAATCACTAAAAAGTTTACTGAAACAGGATCAAGAGAAAAAGGAGCAGGCCATGGTTTATTACTCACAAATCCTGGAGGGTATACAGTAGGCCTGGCCATTCATCAAGCTGTTGGGGACAGAGAGTGAGGTGGGAGAGGACCTGGGTTCTACCTTTGTAGGGCTTGGGTAGGATGCCATCGATTCACTCTTTGTTGGTGAGTTTAAAGCAGAAGAGTAGGAGTTAAAGACCAGAAAGAGAAAAGCAAGCTGCTAATCAAAAGGTCATGCTATCTTAGTCAACCAGGGCTTTCTTCAAAATAATGGAATCTTCACGAGTGGGGGCAGCCTGACTCTTTATCAAGTTGTGTAGCTGGCAATATGTTTATGGCAGATGGATGTGTTCAAAATAGATGCCTTAGCAATCAAAAGCTTAGTGTCAAGTACTCACATTATAATCAGAAAAAAAATTGTTTTCAGGCACTTATACTACAAGGAGGGACATCCCACCAGAGGTTTTCTCCTGAGTGTGTGAAGTGAGATGAACTGGAGGTTGACTTGTCTAACAGTGCAAGAAAAGAAGTGAAGATCTGATGAAAGGAATTGAATGAAAGGATAAAAGATTATAGGATCATTGGCTTGTAAGGCCTCATGCTGTCAACATTTTAGAGTTGAGATAAGAAAGGGAATGAATTGGAAAGATAGATAGGGGTGATGGTTGGGGAATGGGTCATTCATACTTAAGATTAAGGGCTATCACTACTAATAATGACAACACTTATATGAGTGGTCACAGGTTATTTTTTACCAATGTTCTTCAGATCACCAAGAAGGAAAAAAATCAGAAATGAAGAGGCAAGGTAAAAGTGAATACTGAAATGACAAAGAATGACAGTGAGCCAAGAAACAAAAAAAAAAAAACCCTGAGGGTTAGTTCACCAGTGTCCGCAGGTGACTGTAACAGTTGGGACAGCATTTCATACCAAGAGATTCAAAACTTGGGTATTTAGGGAGGTGAGAGAGAGCAAAATATCTGGAAGTGGCAATGACAGGAAGGAAACCCAGTTCCACCTTAAAGCCTTGTTTGAGGAGGGCTGCTGAGAAGACAAACAGGTGCCATTTGAGAGGACAACAGGGAAAGTAGTCCCAGGGCAGATACAGCTTCCAGTTGAAAAAGGCATCATATATTACATTTGACACATGTACAATTATCTTTCTAATAATAAACTGTTAATTTCCACATTAGTACAGAATCTACTGCTGGAGAAACATGGAAGATTTGGTTTTGGAGGTTGACAGTCACAACAGAGATCTGATTAATATACAGAACCATCAAAATGGTTACTTTATTCTCTGTGTGTGTGTCTTTCTGTGGGTAATGGAGTTGCATAAAGGAAGATGCTGTCATGGAGAGAAGTTGGGTAGAAAGTGTTTATAGAACAAGTGCTAATATTTTGAGAAATGTACAGATCTTTCCAGTTGTACCTGCATCTCACTTCTTGTCAACTTTTACATTTAATAGATGAAAATTTACCATGTGGAGAAGCATCAAATCTCAAGGAGGATCTCTGCCACCCAGATACAAGTCTCTGTAGATTTGATTCTACAGATGAAGGATTGAGGTGTAAGTGTAAACCCCCAGCTTGTAGTGTGCAGACCACCCTGAGACTCAAACACTAGTGAGGAATTAAGACAATTAACAGGGCCATTTAGTTTGTGGGCATTTATGTCCTAGTTTTAGCTGTGGTGTTAGAAGGCTGTTGCTGTCTTTAAAAATGAAGGTGACAAATATGTCAAATTTTGATGTTATTTTGTTAAGCAGTTTCATTAATCACCATTTTGGAATTACATACACTCTTTAAAGTTATCAATGTAATAGTAAATAGTAAGTGGGTTGAAATAATGGTTTGTGGTGGTGAAGCGAGCTGGTGGTGAACACACTATGGTGGTGATACCTGATGGGGTTACTCCAATGTTACCACTGTTAAAAATTAACTAACTAACTAACTAACTACACCATAAAGTAAGATCAGGTCTATGCCATTTAAAAGTATAATCCCTTCTAGTGAATGGCATGAGTTTATCTTTTTTGATTGCTGAATAGTATTCCACTGTGTATATGCATCACATCTTCTTGATCCAGTTACCTATTTTGGGGCATTTGGGTTGTTTTCGTATCTTACTATTGTAAAAGGTGCTGCAATAAACATAGGGCAGTAGGTTTGCTCAGCTAAATAAGCCAGAAGGAAAAATATTGGATGGTTTCACCTATAGGAGGAATATAGGGGAACCAAATAAGGGATCAGGAAAAAAATAACAATAAATAAAAATAATTAACAGATAACTATAAATTAGAGACATTCTCTGCAAAGGAGTGAGAGACAGAGGGATCAAAATGGGAGGGAAGAGCACAAGGGACTATGGGGATGGTTCACGGGTGAATTGGTGGTGGAATTTTACAGGGACTACACCTTAGAGGAGAAAATATACATTGTACAAAAATGAACAATGATGTAAAAAATATATATGAAAAAAGAAAAGGAAAAAATAAAAATTATAACTAAGTGATATAAGAAAAAATGAAAACCTGTATTTCTTAAAAAATTGGCAATGGTTCTTATTTGGAAGTGATAACCACCTGGATCAAATGAAGAACTTTTGAAAAACAGAGTTGCTGATCCACTCTAGGCTTATTGAATCAGAGTTTCCAGATACGAATTTTGTGTGTGTGGCACGGGGAGGTGTGGGGGAAGGGTTCAGTTAGATGGTCACTGTAATGAACTGATATTCCATCAAGATCATTTTCTCCTTTCTTTAGTGTGTCAAGTGTGTGGATTTGAAATTGACATGTGTGACTGGGCATCAGAAGCATCCACTGGGCAAATTTCCTGGATACGCACAAAAGCAAGAGAAGTTCCTATTCTAGCTTCTATACCTCAGCAGGATCAAAATCATGATAAAGGTGGGAAATAAAAAAAAATAATACTTCTCATATATTATTTTAGAATTGTGATTTATTGTGACTAGTGTGAAAACCTTTAGTCAGGGGTCTGAATGTTTGAAATTATATTGTGCCATAAATATAAAAAGTGTGGGCCTCCCTGGTGGTGCAGTGGTTAAGCGCTGCACTGTCGAGTTGTCGGCAGTGACGTGAGTTCAACGCTCAGTCAGGGAGATTCCCACATGGGGATGCAGGCCTCTCCTGCCTTGCCCGCTGCTCCCCTCAGCAGTGTATTTCTGTTGATCTGCCTGTGCTGCTCCCCATTCTGTCTCTGGTGAACCCTCTCGCTGCCCCATGCCTCTGGCCTATACCCCAGCTTGTATGCATAAATAAATAAATCTTAAAAAAAAATCTTAAAAAAAAGTGAAAAATGTCTGTATTTTTGCCTATTTAAATTATACTAGCTTAATAATTTTAATTATTCTAAATTTGTTACTCTCTAATCATCAGGAAAGATAACAGTTTTTATGGGACCAAAAAGGAAAGTTATTGAAAACTTTTATCAACCCATTAACTCTTTCTTGTCACTGTGGTATTATTATTAATGTTTCTTCTTCTTGGTCTGACTTTAAATTTGTGATTTCTTTCCTTTCTTCCCCACTGGTTTTTGTTGCTTTACATGCTTTTCAGCATTTGGTGATTTCAGTGTTCTGGATTTTGCCAACCTAACTGGAGTGTAGTAAGTGGTATTTAACTGTTGTTTTAATTTGTATTTCTCTGATGACATCATTTGGATTATCTTTTCATATGCTTGTTTGCCATTTGCACATCTTCTTTGGTCTGTTAAGGACATTAGGCATTAGTCTTTTGTTTCTGTTTTTCTCCCCACAGGTTTGAAACTTTTATATCCTTTAATTTTTATATTGTTTTATAGATATTTTACTTTGGGCTTATTTTTTTAATATTAGATTTTGTTAATAAAACTGAAAGTGCTTTAGTATTTTGGGCTTCTGGAATAGAAGGCCCTTGACCCATTTTAAAAAATTCATGCTGTGATATCAGTGACATATAATAATTGCATTAGTTTCAGTTGTGCCACTTGCTAATTTGACATATGTTTATGCTGAAAAATGGTTACCACAATAATTTTTATTTACATCCATCACCATATATATCTATAATTTTTTTCTTGTGATGGTAACTTTTAGGATTTACTCTCTTAGCAGTGTTCAAATGATCCATACAGTATTATTAGCTAAAATGTATTAACTATAGTAATGATTATATTACATTGCGGAACTTTTTATCTTAAAACAGGAAGTTATATTTGAACTCCTTCACTCATTTCACCAAACTCTACCACATACCCCTAACTCTGACAACTGCTTTATTAACTGTCCTATATATTTATGGTTTTTTTCTTCTTGAGATTCCACATATAAGTGGGATCATACAGTTTTTGTGTTTTTCTGTCTGACTTATTTCACTTAGAAAAATGTCTCAAGGTCCATTTGTGTTTTTGCAAGTGGCGGGATTTCCTTCTTTTCATAGCCAAATAATATTCCACTGTTTCTGTGCATGTATTTCTTAATACACTCAACCATTGATGGACACAGGTTTTTTTATATTTCGACTAATGTAGCTAATGCTTCGATGGATGTGCTGTAAGACATGTATGTATCTTTTTAAGATAATAGCTTTGTTTCCTTTGGATAAATACCCACAAGTGAAATTGCTGGACCTTATGGTAGTTCTATTTTTAATATTTTGAGGACCCTCCATGCTATGTTTTATAGTGATTATATCAATTTATATTCCTACCAACAGTAGATATGTCTTCCCTTTTTTATAAATTCTGTCTAATCTATCAGTAGATTTTTTATAAGAATGATGAATTTTCATAGATGGCATTTTCAAACTTTGATTTCAGAAATTAGGGACATACTTCAATGAATTTCAAAATCATATATGGAAATGAAAACTTATGACTTATAAATAATGTAATGATTTTAAAATGTGATATCCTTTCTTATAAAATATTTGTGTTTTAGTTGGCTTTGAAAATTTCAAAAATAAAATAATGATATTCAAATAGAGATTAGATGACTTTTTAAAAATGGCTGCCCTTTCCTTATTTTACAGGTTACTCTATGTGGATAGGTGCTAAGACTGCTTCTAACCTGACCCTGTCAGACAGCAGGGCTTATCTAAATAGTTCTGTGTGTCACTGCTTGGGCAAGAGTTGCCACCTTCAGTTCTATTATTTTATGGAAAACAGTGTTCTGAGAGTAGGATTATATAATAATCAGGTAAGAAGAAACTTGCATTTATTTAAAATTCACTGAATAGATGAAATTCTATTCTTAGCAACTTGCATTTGTATTATACAGTTGTGTGTAGGCTTTAGGTATTCTTTTACTGGACTGTATTTGGTATAACTTTAAAAACCAATTATTAAGAAGCCAGTTTAGGAGACACAATCATGTGAAAAGTTAATACGATATCTGTATAATATTATTTCATACAGTTGTTAAAATTCATAGAAGTTTATTGAAGGAACTATAGTTCTAATAAAATGAGATGTCAAGTATGTGTCTTGTTAGCTCTGTATTGAAGTTCTGCCGGATTTTCGATCTATGTATCATTGAGGCTATAAATGTGATGAAAGTAAATTATTCTGATAACAGTAGATGTGTATTTAATTACTGGAAATTACTGATTAAATACAAACATGTGTATCTTTTGAAAAATGGCACATCTGGAAGAGTGAAAGTTGTAGCAAAAATGCTGTGAATAAAACAAATTCACACTTTTTACATCTAACTTTTAGTGAAAACCCTCTACAAGGGGGAAATTATTGAGGACACTTGAATTTCTATTATAAAGAATAACTTATTATATATAGGACTAGAGAAATTATATGGATAAATAGCAGTCCATTCTAGAAATGGGGAACATTTGATGATAATTACAGGAATTCTGACATCGGAAAAAGAAATACGGTGAAAGCATCCATGTCATTTACCTTTGGTTCAGGATGTTTTAAACAAATCCAGTTGAAACTTCCAAATGCCAACAATCAGCTTCAATTATCAACAAAAGTTATTTAGCTGTACTTAGAGCTACTAACCATTTGTCAATAGCATTTTCTTCTGAAATTTGAAGTGTCATCATAATTCTCAAATATCAGAATGTTTATTACTGAGATATTTGAAAATTCAAGGGAAACTCTTCTTGTTCTCATTTTATCATAACACCTTTCACTTTTCCTTTTTTGTGATTAAATTTATTATTAAATTTATATTGTTTTAAAACATCTCTGCATGATCACCAAAGGACTGATTTCTATTCTCTGCCATAAAATTGACTCCTTTTACTACATTTACCCACTCAACCCCCCTTCTATCGTGTTGCTCTTGTTTTCCTACCTCTTCTATTCAAAGACATTCTGAGGTATAAATTTGAATGAATACTATCATTAGATGATCTAGTAATTTTTCCTGATTTACGTGGATAAGATATAACTTCTAGCTTCTATCACTTTATTTTAACAATATTTTTTGCAGTAGTGCTTGGTAGCCTGCTGTTTTAGAATCTATTTGGTATTTGTCATTCAATTTTGTGGTAAGGTATGAGTGGGTAGAGGGGTGAAAGCATCTCCCCACCCTTTCTGTAGTATTTAAACTTTCCAAATACTTGGGAGAAATTTTACCAAGAAAAGATTAAACTTTATCCAGATATGTTTATAATACATACTGCAGTCTTCTTTCAGTTGTTGTCACCTGGATCATGTGAATCAAGCCCAGAGGCACAGTAAAAAAATTTTAGAATAATTTTGTTGAGTTTTTACTATATTTAAAGCTGCCTATATAGGTTAAGGAACTATGTGTATGTGTGTGTATGTGTGTGTGTGTGTGTATAGTTCTTTTCACATGGCAAGTAATTGAATATTCGTTAAATGTTGATGCAATATTATCCTAACTTTAAGTAGAAATTTATATTATATTTTTTCTAATCTTGAGGATTATTTTAATATCCTGAACTCCAGTGATGGACTTAAACATTTCAATATATGTAGGATGGATTTATGAATTATTGAAAATAAGTAATTTTATCCCTCTTATGGCTTTGGGGCTGTACAAGAAAAGAATGAAGCAAATTGGCTTCAGATACCAGATCTAATAAAAATGGAGTTAAGATTCTGTTACCAAGCAATGGGCTTATTGTTTGATGCAAATAGAAACCAATACTATGATACTGATTTCTGGTAAAATAAAGAGTTAAAATAAGATTGATATGTAAGACAGGAGGAAAACTTCAAATCTGCTTCTTTAGTCTAAAGCAGGCAGGACTTTTATAGGACTATAGGAAGAGGGTGGGGGGCATAGGAATGTGGAAACTGTGAGATTTGGTAAAATATGATTGATTAGCTGTAAATTTATGTTGATTAGCTGTCCATTTATGTTGAAGTATGGAGACACTTTTTCATATAACAGGATTCTTGAGATTCCTGTTAATGAACCTCTTCTCTTTAAATACAGTCTGAGTAGCCACCCTTTTTTCTGTTTTATTTGGTGCCAGTGGTGGTATCTTAGTTCTGGTTGGTTTGGTGCTCGGGGATATTTGCTTGTGTACATGCTCAGGTTTCATTTTCACTTACGTGTTAAGTTTTCCCTCTGTGAAAACAAGCCTTAAAAGAGAAGGTAAACAAGTCCCTCCCTCCCCTTTGGTTGAGGGTCTGAGGGCAAATTGATCTTGGTCTCAATTCCACCCCTCACATTATAAGAAAAGAAGAGAATAATGGACAACTGACTTAGAGTATTATTGTGAACTAATTGGGTATGTATCTCAACGAGTGTTGACTGATGTTTTATTCATTAGTTTACCAGTATTCTGCAGTGTTCTGCAAGACAGTATCTTTTCTGGCACTATATTTATTATGTTTTATACACATAACATATTTACCAGTAGGAAATCTGCATCAAACTACATTTAAGTCACAAGTTGATGTTTTATCATAAGCTTAGAAAGGACTCCAAGCATATAATTTACAAAATTATCTCTGATGAAAATGATCACTTATATAATCCATAATATTATAAACAAATTTTAGACTATATACATGTAAACCAAGAAATATCTAGTGAAAATGCCACGGGTCATTTTGTTTATATTAGGAGAGCATTAGAACGTTGGTAGTAAAAAACTAGGCAAAAGTCAAGTTGTTAAAAACAAAGTTGACTCTTTTAAAAGTCAGTATGTGTACAGCAGTTCAAGTTTGTGCCATCTAATTATTCTTTAATTTAGGTTTATGTCCATTATCCATGAGATAATAATCATAGCAACAGCTTATATTTTATCTCAATGAACATTTCCATGTCAGTGAATCAATAATATATTTTCTAAATTCCCATCAGTGAATAAGAAATGTACAGTATGGGGAGGAAAGATAATACCTTATAAAGTGTCTGTTCTTGTATGATAGCTTTAAAAGTCATAATATGCTTTCCTTGAAGTACCAAAAGAACATGGTCTTATCCCAAGATACAATCAAAAGTACTTAAATAAAACAACAATCATCTTGAGTTTGCTACCACTGATTTCTTTATGAAAGAGAGAAATGTAAGTTGAGATCTCCAAGGGATCTAGTAATAAATATTTTCTTGAAAGGTAAAATAGCATTATTGATTCTAGTTGAGGGGAGCAGAGACATTTTAAACAATTTCCATTGATTGGCTGATTTGAAGATAATAGAAAATTAGAACTTTACTTGAAAAACTTTTTTGAACTGAGGATTTAATTTTTGCATTGTCACTTGTTAAAAGTAACTAGATAAGAATCTGAGAGTAGGGTATAAATACAATGAAAGCTGATTTCATCCAATTGGGGGTAAAGTTCTTTGCTTTTTCATTGCTTGTTTCCTAGGCGAGAAAATGTGGCAGAAAAATGTGTATTTTATTCACAATATACCATTAATTTAGTGTATAAAAAGCCACTTAAGTTTGGGAAGAACTCTTTTTCTTTTCTAAAGAAATATTTAAATGCATTCTTCTTCAGGTAAAATACAGGGGGATTAATTAGTTGAGAAGGAGTACAACTTGCTCCAAATTATTCTCCTAAAATGAAAGTGAGAGAATGTGATGAATACAACTTGCTAAACAGTGTCAATATGATCATAAGTATCTTTATGTTAAGTAACTGAAGTTGCACCAGAAATAAAATAAACTTATTTATATGTATCAACTTTTTATAACTGCAGTTCATCTTGATGTGACTTGGGACCTATCAGTTGCAAATATATCTACTATATATGTTTTATTATCTTGTGGAAGTCTTAAAAGTTGATACAGATGAGTAATGAAGTACATTTTGGTGGTTTTAGATTATTTTCTGAAATATTTAAGACTTTAAAATTTGGAGTAGACATCAGAGGGTAAAGGATTAAGTTAAAAATGAGTTCATTTTTTTAGAAAATCTTGGGTATGTGTGAAATACGTGAACCTGAGAGAGGAGATAAATGCTTTAGAGAGTGTGAGGAAGTATGAATGTCATGCGTCATTTGAATTACAACTAGATGTCACTTTCAGTGCTGTTTCCTATTTCATAGCACAGGAGGGCACAGAGACAGCTCAGAGTTCAACCAAGATGTATTTATGCCACTGTCCGCATTTTCACTCGATTGATACATGAAAATGCAGTGCATCCTATAGGCAAATATTCTCAACAGTCTGGTCTATCCTTACAGGGGAAATGCCAAATTAAATTGAATGTTTGATAAAATCTATAGAAAAATAGGATTATTTCAGAGCATAAAAGCCCAATACCATACGCTAATTTTTGAACAATGTTACAGACTTTTAATGAGTGTCTTCTTTTACAACATATAGTAACATAATTTGGCATGCATTTTGCACTTTGGGAAATTATCATTTTACAGATGAATGATATAGCACACTCTAGAAGACATAAAAAGCTCTTTTATAGACTAACTAGAAGACTCAAACTGTAGAAATATAATCTCCAGAACATAACTATATTATTTGTAACTTGTTATGAAATTCTCCCACAGGAGAAAATATTTATGTTTAGATTATGTGGAAAATATATATGATTACCTTTCAAATTTTTTATAGTAAATGTTTGCCAATCATTTCTTTCTTTTGTAATATGGTAATAGCCCAAAATATAACAATGTCAGTGGGGTCAACATAAATAACTGGTATTGTGAATTAATGTTTAGAATTTTACTTTTAAAGTATAGTACTGTAAGATTCCATTCAAATTTTTATTGCTTTTACTATCCATCATAAAATACAAGCAGCTTTACTATATTGACATGCTTTACTTCCTTATTTTATAAAAGATTACAGTCATAGAGCAGTTTTAGTTTCATAGAAAAATTAAAGGGAAGATAAAAAGAATGCTCATATTCCCTTTCACACAAAACCTGTTCCATTATCAACATCCTGAGCTACATTTGTTGTAACTGATGAATGTAAAATGGGCACATCATCATCACCCAAAATCCACAGGTGATATTAGACTTTATTCTTGGTATTATAACCTGTATATGTATGGACAAATGTGTAATGACACATATCCACCATTATGTTATCACACAGAGCATTTTCACTGCCCTAGAAATCCTTTTTGTCTATTTATTCATCTCTTCCCATGTCCATCTTCAAAAAGAAAATAGCAGGTTTTTTTGTTTGTTTGTTTTTTGTTTGTTTGTTTTTTAACCAATGCTTTAGGTTTCCTTGAGCTTAATATATAGGTAGGGTAAACACTACTAAGATGCAATTAAGAGAGCATGTATTTAAATATGAGAGTGGAATTTGGGGAATGAGTAATGTTTTAATCTTTGAATCAAAGGAAGAAATATTTTGGACATACAACACATCAACTCACAGAAAATGGGTGAAAGCAGATGTTTCAATACCAGAAGATCTAAAGACATTTAAGGTAAAAAGACAAAACAAGTATTTTTCTATCATAAATTAAATGTTTAGCTTTGCTATAGTGAATGTATTACCAATTTCTAAATTTAAATCAGAATTTATGACCAAAGATCTGAGGCATCCAGAGGGATGGGGTGAGGGTGGGGTGAGGGAGGAGTAGCATAATAGACTATGAAGGGATCGTGGGTGCTTTGGTGATGGGGCAGCTATGGTGACCCCACCTAAGGGGAGACATCCTATACTGCCACAATGTTAGCAAGTGTGTGAGACAATGGTACTTCATTAAAAAATATTTTAAAAAGGAAATTAAATAAATAAATCAGCATTTCAATTAGGGTTGTAGACTTGTATATTTGGGGAGAGTAATTGCCTATTTATTTGTATTGTACCCGCTCCATCGCAGGCTGAATTTCTCTCGAGTGCGGGAGCCAGAGTGTGACTACTCTTGTTAAAAGTTTGCTCATGGGCTCCCTCTCCTGCACCCCTCCACACTGTGCATTGAAGCCAGGAAGCCAATTTCATTATATATACAATATATACAAATCTAAAGTAATTACCATTTTTATAACCCATGGATAATTTGACCTATTCAATGATACATCTGACATATACATATCTCAGTGAGAATGCTGTCTCTTAAAAATGAATTTGGGATTTTGTTTTGTATATAGAGTTGAGATTGTGCAGAAATACGTATTTGACCACACACACACACACACACACACACACACACACACACACACACACGGTACTTTTCCATTAGTGTTTGCCTGTCCTTTCTTTTCTAATAACATGGCAACGTTGCAAAATGTAGTAATGTCAGTGGGATCAACATTTTAATAGCTGGTACTATGAATTGCTATTTAGAATTTTATTTTTGTAGTGCAATACTTTAAGATTCCATTCATTTTGTGTTGTATATTAAATATACCAAAGAGTGAGTGTAAAGTAATGAGAGAGATTGATTGTATGTGTGGTATAGGTATAGGAAACCAATTTCATTCCTTTATGGAAATACTGTATTCATACATTTTTTGAGGTGTTGAGTGGGAGAATCCAAATGATACTGAACTGTAACCATTCAGATTTTTAGAACCCCACTTACAGCTGAGGCTGAACTATTGTATTTTTATAGCAATCTCAGCAAAGTTGAGGTTTATATTATAGCTTATTGAGTTAGCATTTTGACACTATTTTTCTAAACTGATACCTATTTTTGTAACTTCTAGAAGAGTTACTAAGTGATTGGAGTTTTTCTTTTTTAAAAAAACTGAACATTAAGGCCTCTATTGTGGTGCAAGTGGTTAAGTCTCAGCACTGTGGAGCTAACCACAGGCACTGCAGCATGAGTTCGATCCCTGGCCAGGGAGCTTCCCACATGGTGCAGCAGACCTCTCCTGCCTCTCCGGCTGCTTCCCTCAGCAGTGTATTTCAGTCATTCTGTTGGGCCTGTACACTAGCTCTTACATACATAAATAAATAAATCTTTAAAATATAAATAAAACCCCAAAAAGCTCTGAATAGTAAAGTTTGTTTTGTTACTGAATTTGAAGATAAAATAAAGTAAAATATAAATAAAATAATTTGGGACTATCCTAGTTTTCCAAGTGATTATTAAATGTAATTAGCTATTTAATAATGACAAACTTTTGAAATTACAGTTCAAACTCATCAACTTTTGAAACAAGCATATTATTTCTGCATATGTGAACTTCTGGTGCTATGAAAATATACAGCAACAGGTCCAATAATTTTTATATTATGATAATCATGTGGAGAGAGTATACAACAACAAAGTTTTCTTATTATTACATATGAGTTAAACATTTTCTAGACTAAATTGTAAACTTGATTTAAGTAATTCTGAACAAATTTGTATTCCTCATGCCTTTGGAAAGAAGAAATTTATTCATCAACTTTAAATCGGAGAGATTAAAAAGGAGTTAGTCTTCCTTTCTAGAATGCTACACCTTAGTAAGATCGTTAGTACTGTGTGACAGAATTGCAGTATGGATATTCCGTACATCTGTGCTTTCCAATATGGCAACCACTAGCCACATGTGACTACGGAACACTACAAAATGTAGCTAGTACTGTGGAAGAACTGGATTCTAGTTTAATTTAATTGAAATTGAAATAGCCCTATGTAGTGACTGCTGTATTGAACATGAGTTATTTTCTATAGAATTAGAATTATTTGCTAGAATCAGCAGTTTATACCTCCCTAATCATTTCTCTTGGCAGAGCTTCAAGAAGTACTGATACTTTGACATTACCTTACATTTGACTAGTGATGCATGGTTGTTTCACATGCTAATATTATATCCTTTCAGTAAAGCTAGTAGGTTGATTAAATAAGAGATTTATTTTCTTTAATTAGCACTTCTTTGATTTTTGGAGAAATTCTTTTATGAAAATTAATAGATTTTTATATTCTTTAAAACTTTTTATTTTGTGTCTCTTACTCTTTGACACTTCCCTTCATACCTTTCAATACTAATTTCAATAGTTAATAAAAACAGGAGTTAAAGCTCTTGTATCAGTAATGATGATACTTATTTTCCTGGAATATTAAAGAAACAAAGCTGTGAAGATGATGACAATATACATGTTCTCAGTGAGGGATATTGTCAATGGTTAAGTGGGATGCTGTATTTTGTTTAAAGATGGGTGATTTTTCAGGGTTCTCCGTGGACCTAATGTGCCCATTGACTTTATGCGTGTCCTTCAGGCTTAGCACAGGGGACTTAGCATAAGTTGTATTTGCTCTTTAAACAGACATTTTTCTCAATAATTATTTAATCTCTACTCTCAATTATTTTTTGTATTTTAAAAGAGATTTTAAGCTCATAAATCATTCATTTTTCCCCCCCTGAAGATTGTTTTTGAAGGGACTGCTCTGAACCAGAAAGGTTTTATTGGGCTTGATCAACTCTGGGTCTATGCCTGTGCACAGTCTCCACCCAGAAAGCTTTGCTCTGCAGATGAATTCACTTGTGCCAGTGGCCAGTGCATAGCCCAGGAATCACTCTGTGACTCTCAGAAAGACTGTTTTGATGAGAGTGATGAAGATCCAGCGACTTGCTGTAAGTGAGCTCATGGTTTACTTGTTCACATGCTCAAATTCATAATTGTGGTTGAATTTAATAATGTTTGTTTTAAATAAGGCAAAGTTAATATGTATGAAATAAGATAAACATACTTCCTCATTCTGAAGCTATTTGCACTATTTCTTGTGGGGGTCTCTATGCTAATTTTATGCTTTGGTGTTTGTTGCTAAAACTGTAAATTCTCTATTTGTTCAACAAATGAGTACTGTGACTTAGTTGTGTATGTATGTGTGTTTGTGTGTGTATAAATGTGAATGTGTTTGCTTAAATAGGAAAATAGTTGGGAAAAGAATCTCTTTGTACTTTCCCCTTTGGAGACATGCCAATCTTTATTAAATGTAGGACTTTTTCCATTCTGATAATTAAATAAGAAGTTGTGGGAAAGGGATGAAGAGGAAGAGGGTTGCCATTGCTTTCTAGGTGGCCACAATGACTATAGAAATCATGTCAGTCATGGTTGGCATTCATGAGTGGGGAAAAAAATACCCAACACCTTCTTTTCCAGCATTTTATAGAGAGTTTTTGATAGGACAGATCCAAGAAATACCATTAATGTTCAAGTCTAGCATATTTAAAAGGAAATACAATTTAATTTGGAATCTACATGATAGTTACCATGAATTAATGTAGCAAGTAAGATGCTTCAGTCTCTTTAGAAATGATAATTCTAACAAAATGAATTCAATTCCTGTATCACAAATGGTATTTATTTTTAATTATTAAAAAATTTGACATTTTGCTTCAGTGTTTTGGTGAAGTATTTAGTTGAGCAGGACAAAAATATTGCAATAAGATAGACATCACCTTTTTAATGAAAATCTCTTTGTACAAATACCTTCTTTTGATGGGTGAGTAAGGATTTTAAGAGCAATCGAGAAGGATGCAGAAAAGAGGAAATAGGAGGCAAGGAACTGCCTGTCTGTAATGAGCAATTTAATTAACTCCTCAAACACCTAGCTATAAACACTACATTTACAAAGCTTAATTTACTTACTAATATTATTTCACAATGGATTTTTTGGTGTCTCTCCTTTTCTTTTTTTATTAATATATGTATATTTATTATTTATATCTTTTACATTATTGTGTATTCCCTGTAGGTTACCCACCACTGATTCACCCGTGAACCAACACCATAGTCCCTTATGCTCTTTTCTCCCCCGTTTTGAGCCCTTATCCTCCCCCCCTCACTGATTATCTCTCTTATTTGGTTCCCCTATATTCCTGTTATAAGTGAAACCATTTGATATTTTCCTCTTTTTTTCTGGCTTATTTCGCTGAGCATGATCCCTTCTAGCTCCATTCATGTTGCTGCGAATTGCGTGTGTTTATCTTTTTTGATTGTTGAATAGTATTCCATTGTGTATATGTACCACATCTTCTTCATCCAATTTTCTTCTTCATCTATTCATCCAATTTTCTTCTATATCTATTTTTAGGCATCTGGGTTGTTTCCATACCTTAGCTATTGTAAACAGTGCTGCAATAAACATATGTGTGCATGTATCTTTTTGGATTAATATTTTTGTGTCCTTTGGGTAGATTCCCAGAAGTGGTATGATTGGGTTGGGTCATATGGAAGCTCCATTTTTAGCAGTTTGAGGAACCGCCGTATGGCTTTCCATAGTGGTTGGACCAGTTTTCATTCCTACCAACAGTGTAGGAGAGTTCCTTTTTCTCTACATCCTCATCAGCATTTTCTGTTTTTTTAATATGTGCTATTTTCTCTGGTGTAAGGTGGTATCTCATTATGGTTTTTATTTTCATTTCCCTGATTATGAGGGATGTTGAACATTTTTTCATGTACCTGTTGGCCATTTGCATTTCTTCTTCTTCTTCTTTCTTTTAAGTTCTTCAGCCCATGTTTTGACTAGATTTTTTGCTTTGTTTTTGTTGAGTCACGTGTGTTCTTTGTAGATTTTTGTGATCAGTCCCTTGTCTGTTGTATGGAGTGCAATTTTTTTCTCCCAGTCAGTAGGCTGTTTCTTTGTTTTGGTTAATGTCTCTTTTGCTGTACAGAGCTTTTTAGTTTGATGTAATCCCAGCTGTTTATCTTTTCCTTCACTATCTTTGTTTTGGAGGATGTGTCTTTAAAAATGTTACTAAGATGTATGTCATGTATTGTTTTTCCTATGTTTTCTTCTATATATTTTATGGTTTCAGGTCTTATATCCAAGTCTCTTATCCATTTTGAATTGGTTTTCATGCATTGTGTGAGGTAGTAGTCTAGTTTTAGTTTTTTGCATGTAGTCGTTTGGTGGCTCCATTTTCATTCATCAAAAAATAATCTAAGGATAATTCATTTTTCTACTTTTCTATCCTTTACTTAATTTTTTAACAGAAAATTTGATTTATTTCTTTTGAAGAAATTCACCTAATGACTGCATTAACCTCAATTTCAGTAACCCAAAATGAATATATTTATGTTGTTTATTTTTCAGTTGTGTATATTGAAACTGAGCTTCTTTATCTCCTATGGAAAGGGGCTCTTTATGCTTTCCTTTAAATTGTTTTATTTAATCAAATTCTACTGTAGTAATAGTAGATATTTTAGCATTGGATTTTGGACATATTTCCCCATTTCTCTTCATGGATTGAAGTTTCATTGATTACATATCTGGCATTTTCCCAGAAGAGTATACTCTTATACCATTCTACTGTTTTCTTTGTGTGAAGAGAACTCAGATATCTGTGATTATAAACTAATAATGTTACTTCTTTTCTGTTAAGTTTTTTAAATAATGTAGCTGTCTAAAGAAAAATAAAGAAGACCTGGCATGTTTACTTTGTTCTTTATATATAGGATATTACATATTAAAATATGTATATATTTAATGTATATAATATATATTTAGATACCAACATTTATATTTCACATAAATTTTTATATAATAATTTTTGCTCTGAGGACATTATGTAGTAATTGAGTTATTAGAATATTGTTATATTTTTTCTGTACCAAAGCATTTTATATATTTATGAATATATACACATGCATATATTTTATTACAAATAAACTGTCTTTTGAAATTTAAATTACTTTGAAACATTTTACACACACTTTTAAATTTGTATTTTACAAATTTGTATTCAGAATACAAGACTCTCATAAATACAATTTTTTCAAGTTCATGAAGCACAAGAAAAAACTGCTTTTATAGTTTCTTTTTGTCCCACTTTAAGATGAATCTCTAGGATAGTGTTGCTCATATATGCAATTTGAATAGCATCAAAGGTACAGACTTAGTAAACATTAATTCATGAAACTTGTCAGTTATTATTCTAAGAGTCAGATGTTTTTCCCAAAAGACACGCTCATTCAGATATCCTTCGTTACCAAATTCCTCTTTCTTTTAGATGCTGTTTTAACAAATGTAGTTGACTAAGTATCTAGCCCAGTGCCTGTTCAAAGCAATTAATTGACACAGTATTGCTCTATAGTGGCTTCATGGGCTTCCAGCAGCAGCCTCACCCGGGAAATCTTGCAAATGCAGAACCTCAGGCCACAGCGCAGTCTTACAGAACCAAAAGTTACATTTTAATAATGTCCCAGGTGATTTCTCTGCACATTATACTTTGAGAACTGCTGTGCCAAATATGCTTCCGAGAAGAAGAGACAGCTGGGAAAGAAAACAGATGGCAAATGAAAGAAAGGAGACTTAACAAAAAGGAAATTACTCAGGGACCTTTCAGGATGGCAGTAAAACCTACCAGCACCTCACTCATCCTGAGAGCATCATTATAATTCCAAACAATAGATATTAAGGATACTTTTAGTAAGGAAGAGTTGATGTACAAATACTATACATAATTAATGTATACAAAATAATGTGTGAAGACTTATGCACGCGCTGTGATACAATCACCACCGTCATCCCGCCAGTGGCCTGCTTTCTGTCCTAAGGACATTTATGAGATGTGCCCTTTGGACATGGTTGTGCCACGCGTGTGACTGCATTGGGGGACAAAGTGCTGGATGATTATGTTCCTGGCCGGCGCCCTTTGCTTACCAGCCAGCTGCCAAGGACAGGACATGGCGTGCAGGAGCAGCTGGCATTATGGGGCTGGGCTACATACCCACCCCCTTCCTCCTCAGCGGGTGTAGTCTCATGGTCTTTCCCGGGTTAGGGTTAGTGTTGCTGATGGATACCAAGAAGTAGGACAGGTACCAGCAGGCACAACTGATAGCCTTTATGTGTCAGGTGAGCACTGCAGGTCGAGCAGCTGCGAAGTGAGGTGCAACTGTGCAGATGAACCCGTGTGGTAAGGTCTCAGGGCAGTGTTCCTAGGGTGGCACAATCTGCTGCCCAGGGCCCATGACCCGGGCAGTCATGGGCAGCTGTGGTTCAGTATGCCCTTAGCCAGTCAGGGGACCCAAACCCAGCAGCCCCCCATCTCCTTTTTGGAACTGCACCTGCATGCCATCCAGGTCCTGTGCGCCATCCCCATGAGTTTGGCGACAGTCTCCCCCAGCCTCACCGTCACCCTGGAAGAAGTCTACACCACAGCGGGTGCACAGAGACCACCACATCAGAGGTTCCTGAGGCTGAAGAAGTGTCCACAAAATAAGTGCTCCAATGGCTGCGCTTGGAGAAGAAGGCACAGTCTCTAGTGAGGATGGTCTTTTCTGCTGGCTGGGGTTGCAGCTGCGGGAGGCCAGGAGAGTTGAGGGGGTCCAATGGTGCAGACAGGGGATTCCAGAGCAGCCCCAGCCTCTGGGGAGAGCTCAGGAAGGCAGCGACTGAGTGCAGCATGCAGCTGTGGGAAAGAGGCCTTTGGCACCAAGCCCCATCCTGGGCAAGGAGTGCCTGCACTCTGTTCCTAGAGCAGAACTGTGCCTGTTCTCCTGCAAGAACTGCAACATCCAGTGAGAAAGAGCCATGAGTGGTGTGTACCAGCCTAGCAGGTGTGCTTCAGACAGTTTTAAAGACCTTACCAGAAATCATATAACCTTTACCGAGTAGAGGATATCACTGAAAATTTGTAAACTGACATTTTCCTGCCCAATAAAATTGTGACATGTAGACCCTAAAGATCCACAGAGATATATGCATTTCCATGTTTCAACAAACCAAATAGCCAAGAGTTGGAAACACTAGGTGCCCATCAAATGACAAATGAATAAAGAGGATGTGTATGTATGCAAGGAATATTATTTAGCTATAAAAAAGATGAAATCCTGCCACTTGCAACAGCAAAGATTCACCTAGGGGGAATTATGCTTAGTGAAATTAGCCCAGGGAAAGACAAACTCCATCTGTTTTTTAGTTAGGTGGTATAACGAGAAAATAAATACACATATGACATAATTGGACTATGAGATCAAGTGGTAGTTCCCAAAACAGAATGGCAAAGGGGAGTGGATATATGAGGACAAAGGGAACAATGATATGGTAATGAATAGATTTGGACTTTTACAGGTAAATTTTATATAGTACACACACATGTTGATTTTCAGAGGTGGATACTGAAACATATTATAATGCAATATTATTTCAAGAAAAATAAAAATAAAATCAACAAGGAATAAAAATGAATTTGGAGAAATGTGTTTAATTTTTACTGAGATATGCTCTCTAGATAGCTTTCATATTTTGAAAAAACTTACTGAATACCAGAATACATCCATTCAGAGGGCAAGGGAAATACAAATGATCCTTGTGGTTCTTTAATATAAGATCTAATATATACTTATCATATACTTAATATGTACTTATTAAAAAATATTAAACATTCCACATTCATTCCTATACATACTTTTTTCTCTTTTTGAATTAGAGTATTCATACATGTTTAAAATCTTCATGATCTAGTAGATTTTTCTGGATCAAAAAAGATTTATCTGCTACAATAAAATTCCCTTTCTTCTGCCACTATGCTAGAGTGTCTAAATATGTAAGAACATTTTGTTATAATCTAAAAATGTTACTCTGATGAACTGAGTGACACTTCACTAAAATTATGAACAGTGGCATCTCATTCTCTGATTAGAAATGGAAAATTTGTTCTATTATCACAGACAGTTAAAAACAACCAAATAATCCAAATCACTGTTTATAACAAACGCATTTTGTTTATATGACTAGGCACTTATTAATGCTACAATTAGAATATGTTTGCTCTCCTGGCTTTCTTCAGATATAGCTTCATCTTTTTTAATTATATAGGAAAAATATTAATGGAACAAATTGAACTCTGGTGACTGAAATTCTACTTATATTTTATAATGCTATTAAATTCTAGGATATTAAAAAAAGTTCTTGAAGTGTGGTAGATCAAATGTCATTGTGTAAAACAGCTGAGTAATTCACCAAGTATATTACAGAGGTGATTGCGTCAATTTGTTTTCACATATCTTTTCGGTGATAGTTATAAAAAATGACTTTTCATTTTTTCAAAGGACAGTGGTACTTAGTGTTCTGTGGGAAGTGTAATGATTGACTTTTTAACTGATAAAACATCTGGGTAATAAAAGACATGGTTTGAACTTTTTTTCTGAAACCACATTTCAACACTTACAAAATCCAATTATTTTGACCTAAGATCTTCACACCTTTTCCATTGGGTCACACAGGCAGTGTTACGAATCCATACAAGGATTTGGTGAGGCATTTTCCCACTAATTGGTTTTATAAATGCTTCACACATTTGCCTAGTTGGAGAATAGGCTGGTTACTCCAGTGGCCAACTGCAGTGAATAAGAGTTATGCGCATGCGCTTATTTTGTGTATTAATATAAAATTTATTGCCTAAAGACAGATATGTGAGAGGAAAAAGGGGGATTAGCAATTGTTATTCTAGGATAATAGGGATAAACTGAGGCAGTCTTGGACAACCCAGTTGTTTGGCTGCTTTATGCATCACAGACTTTCTGTTCTAGGGAAGTGTGTCTCTAGGAATTGGTGTTCTCCTGGGTGGAGGTAGAGATGGAAGGTTTCCTTGGCTAAGTCCCAACTCAAGAATTTGGAACATTCGAACACTTTTCAGAGGTCCAGTACATATTTTTGTATATTTCTGTATTCCATCAACTGACCTAGAATAATTGGGAGGTAGCCTAGGAGGAGGTGAAGTTCACTGAGGGTCAAGGTCTAGACTAGACAAGAGGGTTTTCTGGATGCCCACGAGATAGTCATACAGGTCATAGGTATTTAAGACTAGGTTCTATGCTGAAAAACAGAAGAGATTTATGAGTTTTTTTTTTTTAATCAGTTTTCCATAAACTCTGTAGCCAACGGTGAGGAAAGAAAAAACATCCAGAAGCAATAGATTTCCAGTGTGGTATATGAGTGAATAGCATTTTTCTTGTCATGTTGATTCACCATTAGGTAATGTCCAATACCTTTTCATAATTACCCTATAGTCAATTCAGTTGTTTTAATGTTTTGGAAACTCATGTCAGGGAAAAAATAATATGTTAGTAAAGAAAATAAATCTTATTTCTATCATCTGACTGTCTAAATGAGCCTAACTATGAGCTCTAAACATTTAACTGACATGTAGAAAAACTTTAAGTGGTATTGTTATTTGCATAGTGCACTTCAGTGTTTTAAGTATTGACAGGTTAGTACTGAAATATGTGGTCATGGAACCAGGCATCCCTGCTTATAGACGTCTGAAGATCTTTTGGTTAGTAAGATATAATGAACTTACTCAATATACTGGTGAAACTGGTCTATTATTTAAAATTAAAAGTAATGATTTGGGGTAAACATGTAGTATTGGAGTCTTCTTAAGAGTCCTGGTTTTTGTTGGCTTCCAGTATAAAGTTTTAAAAATTGTATTATATTTTGTTAAGGTAATGTTGGTTTACAATGTTGGGATTTAGGAGGACAGGTTTACACCTCTTCAGATGATGTTACCATGACAAACTCACCACCACAGTATCTGTAATCCTCCAGCATATTGCATGTACAAATTTTGACATTAGAGATGACTTTGAAATCAAAGCCTGGATGTTCTGTTGATTAAAATTTGTCATCAGTAAGTTACTTAGAGCTAACATTCTATTTTTCTCCTTGGGGACAATTACACTTACCATGGAGTGTATTTGTGAGGACTAATTGTGTATAAAAAATACCTGGCATATGTTTTCATCTCAGTGGTAATATGTCCATTATTATTTTTATCATTATTGTTAATAAAGACAATAACATTATGATCCTAGGGAAACTGTCAAAAATTTGGATGCTTTATGAACAGGAAATGTCTTGTCTTTCTTCCCATTGTTATAAAAATGCCTCTGTATATAGAGCAATATTTGGAAATAAATCTAAAATTAATTATATTTATTTATTCCCACAACTGCTATCTAAGATAGGCTGTTACTTTCATTCTTATTTTGGCAAAAACAAATTTAGTCACATAAACTCTAACTTCTCGAAAGCACAAATCAAGTCAAAATTTCTCTGAAACTTGCTTTTTTTTTTCTCACGAATTTGGAGACAAAGCTGGGACAGATCCTTATGAAGCTTACCCCACACCTGACTTTCTCTAGTACTAGTTCTGTTGTGATCAATGTAGGAACAAAGTATTCCCCAAATTTTAATTATATATTAAGAGGAAAAAAGGGCACAGTTCAGGTTACTGCAATTTCAAACTGATTCGGCATTTTTCTTAGAAAACATTACAGTAGCATGCTAGAAAGAAACCAAGGAGCTGGCCTCAAGTTCTTATAATGTCCAGAATTAATTTTTCTCCCACCTTTCAAATGGATTTTTTGCCTGCCATCTCAGCTGGTGAAATAGTCACTCCCTGATAAGCTCTAGTGTTTCACTTTGCATCATTAAATCTACGAGAGAGATGGCTGGCTGGGGCATAATGAGCCAGACTTGTAGACCGGAGTATATAGATAGTCATGCCTACAAAGCACATGGAAAGCCATGTGAGACTGAAAAGGTAAAACTATTGTGATAATTGTAAAATATTCACTACCAAATGGAATAATTGTATCGACCTCTTAAGCTGATTGATTGATTAGACTCCTAGTTTGGTTTCATGTTCCTACTTTATGTCTCATCTTTTCCTCCTTATACATAACAGCAAATCGTCTCACCTGTGACTTTGAGTCTGGTTTTTGCGGCTGGGAACCTTTTCCCACAAAAGATTCACGCTGGGAATTCATGAAGGGATTGACAAAGGAAGAGCAACATCTTTCTCGTCCTGACCATCCAGCCAACATAAATCGTGGTAGGACATTGTTCTCTGAAAAAAAAAAATTGCCTTTCTTCCATGTTGAATGGTATTACACATTTCCAGCAAACACATGTTATGGAATGATGATACTGTGTATTTTCATTTTTTTTTAAAGATTTGTTTATGCACACAAGAACTGGGGTGTAGGCCAGAGGTGAGGGGAGTGAGAGGAATCACCAGAGACAGAGTGGGGAGCAGAACAGGTGGATCTACTGAAATACACTGCTGAGGGGAGCAGCGGGCGAGACAGGAGAGGTCTGCTGTGCCGTGTGGGAAGCTCCCTGGTGGGGGATCAAATTCGTGCTGCAGTGGCTCTGAATAGCTTCATAGTGCTGCGACTTAACTCGCTCTACCATCAGGGAGGCCCAATATTTTCTTTCTTTCTTTCTTTCTTTCTTTTTGTTTATAGACTACATAAATGGAGCTCTAATTTGTTTTGCTTTAATTCTCCTGATTGACTTACTAATTTGTAATTAATTTAGCTTTCTGGAATGAACATTGCTTTAACCACCAACATTTTTGTTGCATTTTTTAAAAGGTTGGTTTACTGGTATGAAGAAAGGGAAAAGTCTTTTGATATTATCTCTAGTCGCCAGGAATTAAGTACAGTAGGCTTGTCTTTGTTTTGGAACTATCCAGTTTTTGTAAAATAGAGAGAAAAATAGTTTAATCTTCTTTCTGTGAACAGAAAACAGAGATTTAGCACTACCTATAAATAAATCTACAAATACTTGAACTCTGAAGACTTTCAAAAATTTTTTGGGGAAGAAACAATCTACTTTTTTGTGTGTATTTTTAACAAGCATTATAATTTTTACAAATATCCCTGGAATAGAGCAACCATAGCAGTCTAGTAAGGGTTTATTAAACTCCAAGAAAAACAGAAGAGTTTTGTTCTTCTTTTCTCATTATGTACCCAAGCTATTGCCTGGGTACATAAGTATCATCTTAATGGTAAAATATCTGTACTTTAGATTCTCTTTAAGCTACGTAACCCCATTGAACATTGTTGTAATGGTTTATCCTTTGAGATTTTCAAACAAATATACCAAAACTAACAATGTCAACTGTATTTTTAATTTCAGTTTTTGGGAATTGGGGTTGGTGGAGTAGAACGTTATGGGTTGGGGAGAGAGTTTGCCATCCACCTGTTGTCTATCCCTATAAACTCAGCTCTATTTTGGAGAAGATCTTAATTTTTAAAACATCTCCTTGGGATACTATACTTCCATTGTTCTCTTAATTCAATATATACTACAAAGCAGACTTCTAAGAGACAAATCCAGAGACATATTCCTAGAATTCCAGTTTGGAGTTTAAAATTCAGTCTCTCTTTATTCCTTACTTGCTTATATAAAATTCTAAGTCAATGTTTATCTGTTTCCCAAATACCTGGCTAAAATTGCATTTAGGGGGCTTCCCTGGTGGCCCCCTAAAAGCCCCCTGTGGAGCTGTCGGCAGCGCGCGATACAAGTTTGACACTGGGCCGGGGAGAATGCCACATGGAGCGGCAGATCTCTCCTGCCTTGCCCGCTGCTCCCCTCAGCAGTGTATTTCTGATCTGCCTGTTCTGCTCCCCACTCTGTATCTGGTGAACCCTCTCGCTGCCCCACACCTCTGGCCTGTACCCCAGCTTGTATGCATAAATAAATAAATCTTTAAAAAAATAAATAAAATTGCATTTAGATTTCATGTTATTTTTCATCAAGCTAATATTTGTATATTAAAAAATAATTTTAAATATAATTTAAATTCTATATAATTGTTTAATTAATTTTTATATAATTTTATTTTATTAAAATTATTTTATTTTGAATAAAAACATGTTATCTCTTTCCATTTCATCAGAGGGCTTTTGTCTTCTACAGTTCATTATAATATTCTTCATATGAGTCCTGTCCCTTTCTTGATAATTTATTCCTATATATATTCTAGAAATAAAATATACTTGAATATTTGTTATTTTTTAGAATTCTGGTTATTCTTTTGTAAAAACTCAAGTTGAGTTTTACTTGAACTTGAGGAGTTTTACTTGAACCTGAGGGTTTTTAAACTGAAATAAATTTTCAAAATCACATTTTTCTATTCCCTGTTTTCATTGGTGAACCAGAGTATTTAATGAGCTTATATATGTATACTATTTCCATAACTTTAGTTTGGAATGAGGGAACAATAGCCTTTATCCTTTTCACCTGGTTTTGAGAGTTAAAACCCAAATAAACTAGGTTCTAGTTTTCCCACTCAGAGATGGCACTGCTGATTTGCAGCTTTGCTTATTTGGCTCCTCATGTGGTAATATCTATACAAACACACATTTTAGTTCTGAAATCCTATCGTGCTTGTGAAGTCAACATTGACCTGTACCTTGGAAAACCATCTTCTCAAAGTGGTGTTTTTCAAGCAAAAGACAACTTTCCAAGTTGCTTATCACTTTGTATTTATCAAAGGTCGGGATCAGACCTTGACATTGTTTGTCGTAGTCTTCCTCGTAAATTTTCAGTATTCCAAGAAGCTACCCCTGACAGCAGTTCAGAATGTATGATTTTTTTCCTGACTGCTAAGAGATGCTATCCCTGGTACCTTTGCCGTGAGCATATCCACTGTAGTTGAAATCTAAAAGCAGTTATTTTGTTAACAGTGAGATTAGATCTTTAATTAAGCTTTCATCCCCACTAGCACAGACAGCAATGTCAAGAGTGTCTGACCCAGGAGAAGCCAAGCTCATTCCATAGGCTCATATCCCTTATATGTAAAGAAACTTAAAAACAAAGCTCTCATGTAATTTCATAAGGGCTGTTGAATATCTAGTCATAAGCTTACAAGCTTCATTTAATTTTACTTCAAACTCTATTACATGAGTTAACCCAATAAAAATATTTATTTAGCAGATTTAGTAAAAGGTCTTATTTTCAATCAATTAGGTTTTATTTTAGATATTTAATATTATCTATATGGAAGAGTTTAGGTTATCTAGAGTTGAATGTGTGCAAGAATAAGCTGTTAGAGAGAAAACAAAACCTAAATGTACAACAGTTGAAATTTATCCACAGGTCTTCACATTTGCTTTTGCAGGATCATTTATTTATTTTGGAGCACATCAATTGCCCGGAGAGGCCAGACTCGGAAGTCCTGTTCTTATAAAATCACTCACTGCCTCTACCCCATGTCAGGTAATCAACTATTGAAATTTCCTTTGACCATTCTGTTATTGAACTTAGGTTAGTCATACTCCTAAATGATTACTATTTTCATGATGAATTGAGAAATTGTGTGAGCTATTTTACCAGAAAATGTCATATTGTTCCGGAAGACATTTGCAACTTACAACTTACACCATTCATTTTGGGGTCTGTTAAGGGATACTTCTGTATTCTTTCCACATAGTTCTTTCAATATTTAAAGCTGTAGATAGTTTTATTTTGACCAACAATGTTAATTGAATAAAATAAAACCATTTAAGTAGTACTTGTTGAAAGAAAAAGAATATATAAAAAAGCTAAAAATGTACAAATTTAGAACTTGAAGTTTTAGTATTTATGTTCCATCCTTCATTACCTGCTTATTTGAAATTGTTTATATTATTTTAAATGCCTGGAAGAATGTTAAAAAAAATTTAGAATTTTGATTGATTTTTTAAAAATACTCAGTTTTCTGAAATTCTATTTGTTCAATTAGTCCTCTGTTACCAGGTAAACACAGAACAAGGTCTACTCAGTTCACAGTAAAGCACAAGGACTTTGGAGCTAGACAGATTTGGTTCAAATCTTTTTGTCTTTTTCTGAATATCAGTCCCGTCCTAAATTACATATTCTTTTTGAGACTCAGTGTTTACAATGTACGCATAAGTATTTGCCTATTTTCTCACATGGTTACAAGAGTTAAAAGATGATTAAATAAAGCATCTGATAAAGTATTTGGCTCATAGTAGGTGTTGGATAGATATGATTCCATTTCTTTCCATAAAATTAATACCAAACTAGATGTTTCTATTCAGCTTTCTTAGTTTTCAGTGCTTTTGAAAATTCTAACTCTCAGAATTTCAGTTCACTTTTTGGTTTGGTGATCAGAAAATGCTGAAGAAATCAATTCTGCCACCCACTAAATTCATCTATAAATGTAAGCTTACAGCAGTTTACTTGTGCGTGTCTAGTAGTGAAGTATATATATTCAGCGGTAAAAATATAAGTGTTCACAACTCTTAATAGGTTGTCCTTCCTCTTTCACTCCTTCCCCTCTTGGTTTTTCCTTTTTTTAAAAATGGGAATTAGAAATGACAACTACCTGGACTCTATTTCCACCTCACACAAATGCACTGTACATTTTTGTGCCTTTGTGCCTTTAACATAGTTAAATCCTATGTGATAGATAAAGATTTTTTTAGAGCTCCTGAAGCATTTACTTGCTTTTAAAAGTGCTTTGTAAGCTTATTTAGCTTTATTTCAAGGTCACATAGTGAAGTATCTTTATCACTGTTGTTATATACATAAAAAATGAGTACAAAAAACCAGCATGTGTTAATTTTCCTTCTTTTACAGACATTTGAAAATAAGTACTAAAGACTTATTAAAATTTTTTTTTAAAGATCTCCAGTTCTTATTGTACGCTGGTAGTCATTAATTTGTGGTCATTATGATTATGTTTCAAGTTATGATTTCTTTCACCTGAGGACATATTTCTCTCTTGTTGCTAAAGTTTAGAGTTGGCTGTGGGAAATTATTTGGGTGGAATGTCACTTAAAGTAATAGTTTAGACACTTGATTGCCTCTCAGAACTAAGTCCTCAAGCTCCTAAGGCCTCAGATATTGATTTAGTAGTATGCCTTGGTTTTTGAAAAAGTGAGAATTTTTCAAGGAGCCTTTATGGACTGCCAGAAGAGGTATTTGGCTTTCCTCTTTTGTCTGTATTTGCTTGAATGTCAGCAATCTTTAAATCAGAGGCAGGAATATTTGGATTACTTTTTAATACTTTCTAGTTTAGGCATTACTGTGAGAGTAGGTTAGTTATTATCTGAGATACATGTAGCTAATGTTCTTTCCCGAAAGAAGGTTCTAAGAATATGGCATTACTCTTTTTTTTATGTCCTTGGCAATTTGTGGTATGTTTTCTTTCATGAAAGTTCGGAATAGCCAAATAAACCAAATTCTTCTTGAGTAGTCAGAAAATCCAACCAGTCTTCCTAATGGGAACGTATTATTAATAGCTATATCATGGAAAAGTGTGTTCTTCATTATAAAATGGTAAAATGAGGCAGTTAGATAACCAAAGTTGCATATTTTGATGGAGTAAAGCCTTTATTTTAAGAAATAAAATTTTTCTCTGCATAATCATATCAATTAAGAATCTTTTTTTGAATAAACTTTATAGGAACATGAACCTTTGAGTATGCTTTAATAGCAGATTTTGGGGCATCATTTTGCTTGAATCTCTTTGTAATTTGTGGATAGCCAACACATGGCATCAACACACACAATTTGTTTGCAACAAATCTTTGTGCAAGATGTGGACTTTCATTTAAAACCTTCACATGTCCCTCAGTCACAGGCGGAGGCTTGGCATTTTTCCTTGGAATAGCCAGGGTCTAGCACAAACAACCACATGGGGGCCAGAAGTGACAAAGCCTGTGGGTGTTGAAATGCTGTTACTGTTTTTAATAAACTAGGAAATATCAACTATAAAAAGGATTTATGTAGATTAATATTTTTTGAGTTCTCATATTTGAGTTATTGTACAAAGATAACATATCTCACTGTTGGGATTTCACAATCAAATATAAGAAGATTGCTCATATGAACCTTCTGCTAGTAGGTATGTTTGTCCATTTTCTTAAACTCCTCGACTTATTTTAATTTTTTTCATTAAAATTATATTTTTAAAAAGTGAAGGAAGATATCAGGGAAAAGATACATGAAGCAAGAGATGGGTTGGTTCTAAGAATACAGTCTATTAGAGTCAGCTTATTGAAACTAAGTTTTCCAGCAGTCAGTATAGATGGAGACATGAGTCATCATTTTTTTTTTTTCAGATAAAAGGAAGTGAAAAGAAAAAAAAAAGAAAAAATAGTTCTTCTGAGACTTCTCCCTTGAGGCTCATAGTGATACCACTGTTAACATTCTTTGACTCAGTACTCTGTGCAAATGACAGCTCTCAATGCTGAATGTTAACTGGGTAGAGGATACATTTTGGAGGTCTTTTCCATCCAGCACTTGAAAATCTCATGCCAATTCCCTGTAGCATTAAAGATTTCTGCTGAGAAATCTGCTGATTATCTTATGGGTGTTCCTTTATATGTGAGTCTTTGTATTATCTTGTCCAGGAACATTTGACTAGAAGCTATGGAAAGTCCTAGGAATCTTGTTAGAAGGCTCAAAGGGTGCCTCTTCTAGTGCCCCAATACTGTTCCTGGTGCGATTGTTCTCAGGCTTTCCTGCTCTATCTAATGGTTTATCTCTCACTTCACTATGGAGGTGCTGATCAGGTCCTTATCTGTCTTCTATGTAGTCACTTGACAGATGATGGTTTACTGTGTCCATGGAGGAAGAGACTCTAGGACCCTCTAACCTACTGTCTTGTCCCTTACCTGTCTTAATTTTGTTGTTGTTATTCAGTGATTTCACCATTACCAATATGAAATTTGAAAAGACCATATAAATTTTCTTGGACTAAGACAAACTTAAGAATTCTCCTTAAGAGGTCAATTCTTTTAAAGTGGTAAATTAAATATAAGTTCCAAGTTTCTATCCTATTGAATATGGATCCCATTGGTATTTATGCTTAATATACTATTAAAATAACTGCACTGGTGATGACAGTTTGACAGCTTGAATTCAGATGGGCTATGCACATCTCTTGTACAACAAGGTTTAGAGCTCTATTTTGCATTTTTACAAGTTTGGAACATGCTGAAACTACAACAGGGATCTAAAATTTAATTATAGTCAAGGAATATAAATCCCCCCTTTCCTTAGAATTTAATTTAACACTTCCATTTGTGTTTAAAGTTCTCACTCACCTGTGAAGGTCTGAGTTTAGTTTACCATAGTAGTAAAATCTAAAATGAAACAGAAATCAGTCAAATTTTGTGATCATGTGGTAATTTAAATAGACATTGAAAAAGATTTGTACCTCATTAGAACAGAAAATGTTGCTTGCTGTTTTAAACTGAGCAGTTTCATTTTAAAAATTGTCTTATTTATTTTTAATTGATGCAACATTTATTTTTAAATGAGGTAATATTTGGTATTACCACCATAGTACACCCACTACCAAATCAACCATAGTACACCATTGTGGTCCGTTGTACTCCGAAATTTTCTTAAAGAGCATTTAAAGAAATTTTAACATTTATCCTATCTGAAACTGGTACCAACAATGAAATAAATGAATTGCCTATATGTGCACTTATATCTGTTCAATAAAATAAAGCAAAATGAGAAAGGAAAAACACAATTTAAAATACAATGAAGTTAAAAAGGAATCACTTGAATCTCTAATGAAGCATTTTGTTTCTGGGGGGCCTCTTCTCTGAATGTTGTGATTTTCTTTGAAAAAAGCAGCCTCAGGAATCCTTACATCATGGAGGGAAAAAAAATGGCTGCTTTGTGTGTATGAGCTTGTTTTTATGGATATTTTGTTGACCTTTTTTGTTGAGTGAATTAGTCAGCCATGGAGGGGATTAAATTTTGCCTTGCACAATATCCAATACTTCGTAAATGTTGGTTGAATAAATGTCAGTGCCAAATTCCATACTATAGCTACTGCTCTCAGTACTTAAATAGTATTTTTTCTATATTTTCTTTATTTTTTTAAATATATATATTTTTATTGCTATTTATATCTTTTATATTTTGTATCCCCCTTGGGTAAACCACCACCAATTCACCTATGACCCATCTCCGTGGTCCCTTGTGTCCTTTTCTACTCCATTTTGTGACCTTATTCTCCACCCCCACCCCCCCCATGCTGAGTGTCTCTCTCCTATTTGGTTTCCTTATAGTCCTGTTATAAGTGAAGCCATTCGATATTTTTCTCGTTCTTTCTAGCTTATTTTGCTGAGTATGATCCCCTCTAATTCCATCCATGTCGCTGCAAATTGCATGTTTTTACCTTCTTTGAATGCTGAATAGTATTCCATTGTGTATATGTATCACATCTTCCTGATCCAATCATCTATTTTTGGACATCTGGGTTGTTTCCATACCTTTGTTATTGTAAACAGTGCCGCAATGACCTTATGGGTGCGTGCATCCTTTTGGATTAGTGTTTTTGTGTCCTTTGGGTAGATTCCCAAAAGTGGCATTGCTGGGTCGTATGGAAGCTCCATTTTTAGCAGTTTGAGGAACTGCCATACAGCTTTCCATAGTGATTGGACCAGTTCGCATTCCCACCAGCAGTGTATAAGATTTCCTTTTTCTCCACATCCTTTCCAACATTTGTTGTTGCCTGTATTTTTAATGTGTGTCATCCTCACAGGTGTGAGGTGGTATCTCATTGTGGTTTTGATTTGCATTTCCTTGATTATAAGTGATGTTGAATATTTTTTCATGTATCTGTTGGCCATTTGCTTTTCTTCTTTGGAGAAGTGCCTTTTTAGCTCTTCTGCCCATTTTTTTGACTGGATTATTGGCTTTGTTTTTGTTGAGTTGTGTGAGTTCCTTGTCAATTTTTGTTATCAGTCCTTTATCAGTTGTATTGTGTGCAAAGATCTTTTCCCAGTTGGTAGGGTGTCTGTTAGTTTTGATTAATGTCTCTTTTGCTGTACAGAAGCTTTTTATTTTGATGTGATTCCATCTGTTTATCTTGTCCTTCACTTCTTTGGCTTTGGGAAATGTGTCTTTAAAGATTTTGCTGAGATGTATGTCATGTAGAGTTTCCCCTATATTTTCTTCTATAAATTTTATGGTTTCAGATCTTATGTCCAGGTCTTTTATCCATTTTGAGTTGGCTTTTGTGCAGGAAGTGATAGTAGTCTAGCTTCATTTTTTTGTATGTAGCTGTCCAGTTTTCCCAGTACCATTTATTGAATAGACTGTCTTTGTTCCACTGCATTTTCTTTGCTCCTTTGTCAAAAATTAGTTGTTCATACATATACGGCTTTAATTCTGGGTATTCTATTCGGTTCCATTGGTCTTTCTGTCTGTTTTTGTTCCAGTGCCATGCTGTTTTAATTATTACAGCTTTGTAGTATAGTTTGAAATCAGGGAGTGAATTTCCTCCATTTTCTTTCTTTTTAGTCAGGAGGGCTTTAGCTATGCGGGGTTTTTTGTGGCTCCATATGAATTTCATCTGTATTCGATCTATTTCTTTGAAGAATGTCATTGAGATTTTTATTAGACTAGCGTTGAATCTGTAAATTACTTTTGGTAGGGTTGACATTTTGATAATGTTAATCCTTCCAATACATGAGCAGGTGATATCTTTCCATTTTCTTGTGTCTTCTTGTATTTCTTTCAACAGTGTTTTATAGTTTTCTTTGTATAAGTCCTTTATGTCTTTTGTTAGATTTATTCCCAGATATTTGATTTTTTGGTTTCGATTTTGAAGGGGATGGATCTCTTAATTTCTTCTTCTTCAGACTGGGTGTTTGCATATAGGAATGCTTCTGATTTTTGTGCGTTGATTTTGTATCCTGCTACTTTACTGAACTAGTCTATAATTTTGAGTAGTTTTTCTATGGAGTTTTTAGGGTTTTCTATATATATTATCATATCGTCTGCAAATAGAGACAATTTAATTTCTTCTTTTCCTATTTGGATTCCTTGAATGTCCTTCTCTTGTCTTATTGCTCTGGCGAGGACTTCCAGTATTATATTGAAAAGCAATGGTGAGAGTGGACCTCCTTGCCTTGTTCCTGATCTTAGTGGAAAGGCCTTCAGCTTCTCACCATTGAGGATAATATTGGCTGTATGTTTGTTGTATATGGCTTTTATTATGTTGAGGTATGTTCCTTCTTTCCCAAGGATTTCAAGGGCTTTTATCATAAATGGATGTTGCACTTTGTCAAATGCTTTCTCAGTGTCTATTGATATGATCATATGGTCTTTATTTTTCTTTTTGTTTATGTGTTGGATTACATTGATTGATTTTCAGATGTTGAACCATCCTTGTGTCCCTGGAATATATCCCACTTGGTCGTGGTGTGTTATTTTTTGGATGCATTGTTGGATCCTGTTGGCTAAGATTTTATTAAATATTTTTGCATCAGTGTTCATTAGAGAGATTGGTGTGTAGTTTTCTTTTTGTGTGTTGTCTCTGTCTGGTTTTGGTATTAGAATAATGTTTGCTTCATAGAATGTGTTTGGTAATATTCCTTCCTCTTGATTTTTTGAAAGAGTTTGTGTAATATAGGGACTATTTCGTTTTTGAATGTTTGGTAGAATTCATTTGTGAAACCATCTGGCCCTGGGCTTTTGTTTTTGGGGAGGTTTTTGATTACTGTTTCAATTTCATTGTCTGTGATTGGTCTGTTTAGTTGTTCCATATATTTATCTAGTTTTGGGTGATTGTATAGTTCTAGGAATTTGTCCATTTCCTCTAGTTTGTTGAACTTGTTTCCGTATAGCTGTTCATAGTAATCTCTGATTATTCTTTTGATTTTTGCTGTGTCCGTTGTGATTTCTCCTCTTTCATTTATGATCCTATTTATTTGTGTTTTCTTCGATTTTTTCTTCGTAAGCCTGACTAGTGGTTTGTCTGTTTTACTTTTTCAAAGAACCAGCTTTTGGTTTCGTTGATCGTCTGGATTGTTTTTTTGATTTCCATTTCGTTTATTTTTGCTTTGATTTTTATTATTTCCTTTCTTAAACTGGTTTTTGGGTTTTTTGTTTTTCACTTTCTAGTTCTTTGAGATGTGAGAAATCGTTGTTTCTTTGAGTAGTTTCTTGTTTCTTGATTTCAGCCTGTAATGCTATATATTTTCCTCTTATTACTGCTTTTGCTGTGTCCCAGACATTCAGGAAAGTTACGTGTCCTTGTTGTCATTCATTTCTAGAATTTCTAGATATTTTTTAATTTCTTCTTTGATCTCTTCGTTGATCCATTGGTCTTCCAGTAATGTGGGCTTCAGTCTCCATGAGGTAAGAGGTTTCTTTTTTTTCTTCATGGTTTATTTCCTGTTTGATTCCTTTCTGATTGGAGAAGAAGGCTGGTACGATTTTGATCTTAGTGTATCTGTTGAGATTTTTTTTGTGGCCTAATATGTGATTGACCCTGGAGTATGTTCCATGTGCACTTGAGAAAAATGTGTGTTCACTATTACGGGGGGTGAAGTGACCGATAGATATCTGTTAATCCCATCTGGTCTAGGTCCTTATTTAGAGCTTTAGTGTCCTTGGTTATTTTTTGTCTTGTTCATCTGTCCAATAGTGAGAGTGGGGTATGAAGTCTCCTACTATGTATTTTTTTTTCTTTAATATCTGTTTTCAGGGATGATAATAATTGTCTGATATATTTTGGTGCTCCTTCATTTGGGGAATATATGTTGATGAGTGTTATATACTCCTGTTTTATTGTCCCCTTTATCATGATGTAGTGACCAGCTTTGTATTTTTTTACCTTCTTAAGTTTGAAGTCTA
The DNA here is from genome assembly GCA_004024925.1 of Scalopus aquaticus. NCBI lineage: Eukaryota > Metazoa > Chordata > Mammalia > Eulipotyphla > Talpidae > Scalopus > Scalopus aquaticus. Next base: position 51,895 of record PVIJ01005703.1, on the reverse strand, counting down.
TTTTATCTGATATAAGTATAGCTGTTCCTGCCTTCGTTTTTGGTCCATTTGCTTGTAGGATTGTTTTCCATCCTTTAATTGTTAATCTCTGTTTATCTTTTGCAATTAAATGTATTTCCTGTAGACAGCAGAAGGCTGGGTTCTTTTTTTTTTGATCCGTCCTGCTATTCTGTGTCTTTTATTGGTGTATTTAGTCCATTTACATTTAGAGTTAATATTGACATACTGTCATCCATATTTGTCTTTTTGTTTACCTTTTTGTGATTCAAATCCTTACCTTATTCCGTATTTCCTGGTCTTTCTTTGTTGGTTTTGTCTTCATGGTTTCTTGTAGTATTCTTTGGAGTGGGGATTTGGTAGTGATGAATTTCTGTTGTTTCTGTTTGTCAGAGAAGGTCCATATTCTTTCTTCATAGAGGAAGGAGAGCTTTGCAGGGTAGAGTATTTTTGGTTGACATTTATTGGCATGTAGTATGTTACATATGTCCCTCCATTCTCTTCTTGCCTGTAGTGTTTCTTTGGTGAAATCTGATGTCAGCCTGATTGGCTTTCCTTTATAGGTTATTTGTTTCTTTGTCCTCATCATTTTCAATATATTTTCTTTGTCTTGAATTCTTGATAGTTTTACTATCATATGTCTTGCTGTTTTTTTTTTTTCTTTCATTGTCATAATTTGGAGATCTTCTGGCTTCCTGTATGTCAATTTTTGCTTCCTTTGTCATGTTTGGGACATTTTCTTCAATTATCTCCTTGAAAAGTTTCTCTGTTCCTTTGTCTCTCTCCTCTCCTATGACTTCCTATGACTCCAATGTTTCCTTTTTTCATGGTGTCAGATAGCTCTCAAAGCATATCCTCATTCTTTTTCCTTCGTTTTTCTCTTTCCTTTTCTGTCTTGGTTCTTTCAGTATCTTTATCTTCCAGAGTGCTTAGTCTTTCCTCCATTTCTTTTAATATACTTTTCTAGCTTTCCCTAGAGTTCTTGAACTCCTCTACTATTGTTTGTAAATCTTCCATTTCCTCCAATTTCTTCTTTATGGATTCATTCTCGTTCTTCAGTTCTTTATTTATATTTCTCAGTTCTTTGTTCTTTTCATTTAATTCTATCATTTTTTTTTTGATATGGCTATTTTGAATTCTATATCTGTTAGGGAGATGTAATCTTCTGTAATCTATGTCCATATTATTGGGTTCTGGAGAGGGATTTTCTTTCCATGGTGTATTGTTTTGAGGGTCATTTGTAACTTTTTTCCTTCCTGTTGTTGGCCTTCTGCTTTGCTCTGATCATAGCATTCTTGTGCCACTGGTGCCAGCGGGCATGACTCCTGGTTTTACTTGCTGAGGAGTATTTGTGGTTTCCTAGTGTGTGAGTTGCCTTGGCTCTGGCTGGGTATCTTCCAGATTTTCTTTTTTTTCTCTGTTGAATTTCTGTGTCTCTCGTGGCGTGTCTCCAATGTGTTTCTGGTTCCGAGTGGAATTAGGGAAGAAGGGGTGATTTGTAGTTTAAAAAAGAAAAGAAAAGGAGAATGAAGATGAAGAAAAGTAGGAAGGAAGGAACAGAGAAAAAGGTAGGTTAAAAGTAAAAAAAAAAAGTATTGGGCAGATGTGAGCTTGGGGAGAGTTTTGTAGTCCTTTTGCTCTTAGAGTCTTTCTATTCTTTCTCTCCCCTCCCCCATTTTTTCTTTCCTCCAGTGTTTGCCTGGGGCTATCCCTGCCCCTGGGATTATGTCTGGTGGGGAGGGGTCGAGAGCTCCTGGTCTTAAGTTTCTTTTCTGCTGCTTGAGCCCTACTTCTCCCTGAGGGGGTGCAGAGGTGGTGGCTGTGGGCGGCTGTTGGTCAGGGTTTTGCCTCCCCTAGCTTCTGGGGGACCAGTGTGCAGCCACCTAGAGGTTGGGGGTGGGCCCACGGGGGTTGCTGGGCCATGGAGTTTCTTTTTGCCGCCCTCCCCGGTGCCAAGATGCAGACACTTTGTGGACAGGGGTGTGGTCAGAGACGGTTCCTGCAGGAGCCTTTATCCCAGCAACAGGTATGGGAGGGGTTGTGGGGACTGGCAGTCAGTGGTTCTCCTTAGTAGCCACTCCCCAGGTCAAGTTACCTCCTATCAGGTTGGAGAAGAGTCCTGGTGATTGGTGATTAAAGGGGTTGCCTCGATTGGCAGTTTGTGGGTTTCCCTAGCAACCACTACTGGGATCAAGTTACAGCCTAAGGATGGGAGTGTTTGCGGTGGTCTCAGCAGGAGTTTTTCCTGCCTAGCCAGTTCCTCTGGCCAATATGTCACCTAGCAACCGGTGGGGGAATGGGTCCCTGTGGCTCTGCTCTCCACAGGGTGCTGGCAGCCTGTTTCTTGCTAGTAACTTCCTCTCTGATAAGATGTCACCTAGCCCCAGGTGGGGGATGGGACACAGTGACCCTTGCGCTTTACTGTGCCTTAGCACTGCCATACAGGGAAGAGAGGGGGGTTGGGGAGCCCTCTGACCCCACCGCAGTTTCTAACCTTGTACTCAGTGGTGCTCCAGGAAGCCGTTTTGCCCACCTCTCCTTGCTGTTGTTCCTCCGTGTGGGGTCCGATGTCTTTTCTCTTCTCTTTACTCTGACTCTTCAGTTTATCTTTAAGTCTAAAGCACCCCCGGGGTTGATTGTATTGTGTAGGCCATCTGGTTCTCCTCAGATCAGCTCTCAAAATTAGAGATTTTTCTTTCCATAAATCGATTTTATGTGGGAGAGCCTGATCCTAGCAACTGTTCGTTGCCATGTTTTGGGGGTGTGTCCTCTATATTTTCGTTAATACCTAACCTGTCATACTTTTATATTAAGTCATCATTGATGATGAGTAGGAGGCAAAGTGATTAATGTTCCTTAGTTTCTAAAAGAGCATGTTCTTACTTAGAATAAATTATCGATAGGCATTTTCATATGAGCGCCAATATTCTTTGATAATGTCACAGTAGAGAAGAGATTAATGAAAATCATTAATTAATCTTTTTTTACCATAGAAAACAATTTTTTCAAGAAAAATTTTCCTTGATTTGTTATTTGAGGTATCAAAGAAAATATATAGTAAAACCTGATTTTGTAACTTTGAGTCAGAGTGTGTACCTCCAAAATTTTTAAGAAGAGAGATGGAAACTTTCATGAAAGGGGAGTCACACTCTCCATGACAGAGTGAACAAATAGGTGTTTTCAAACTTATCCTGGCAGTTTGCTAGTGGCCCATTTCTTTAGACATTTCTATGGCATGTGTTAAAAATACCAGTGGGTAAAATCATGTTGCGGCTTTCCTTAAGCAGGAAATGTAAAGACTGACAAAGGTCAGGCTTAACATTTTCCAGACTTGCACAATTAGGAGAATAGAGAATCAAGATTTTATTTAACACCAAAGTATTTAGAATGTTTTTAATTATAGAAAATCTACTAGAGATAAGTAAATGGAATATTTATTCCACTCAAACATTTTTTCAACAGGTGCGGTTCTGGTATCATTTGTCTCAGCATTCACATCTCTCTGTGTTTACAAGAACATCACTGGATGGGAATTTACAAAAGCAAGGTGATCTAACTGGAGTCTCTGAATCTCAATGGAGACAAGGAAAAATTGATCTCTATGTGAAGACTGGAGATTCTACTCTGCCTTTTCAAGTGAGCATTTAAGTAATTAATACACATTAACAGAAGATACTTATTCAATGTTAATCTTTTAAGCAGAAATATAGCACATCTCTCCTATAAACTTTCCTGATAATAATAAAGTAAGCACATTCACAGTCGGGTTAGAGAGAAGTTATCTTGACTTTGTTCGTGATACGTTTTTGCGGAAACATAGCAAAATGGAGATGAGAAGTGAATAGGATGGTAGAAAGAAGAGTAATTTAAAAGGAAAAAATTTTTAAGTGAGGATGGAGGTAAATGAAGTAGTATAAAAATATGTCAGCAACTATGCTTCCATTTTAATCCTATTGCCTCATTTTGTGATGCCCATTAATATTGAAGAACTGGTCAATTTTTTGTGCCATTTTTCTTGGTTAATAATAAAAAGGGGCATGTATTGCTTATTAAATGGGGACCACAATTTCTACTCCCTAGATGTAGCGCTCTTCTGAGTGAATTTTGGAAAGAGCAATTTTAGAAACTGTCAGTAGATAGGATGGTAGAATACAGTAGAAAACACACTGCTTTTGGAATCAGGTGGTCTGAATTCTTATCTCTGATCAGCTCATGGGTTGCTAAGTGACTACTCAAATAACATCTTTGAACTTCAGATTTCCTAATCTTTGAAAACTGCAATAACGATAAAAGCAATACTTTAGGGGAGTCCAAGTATTACAGAGAAAGTAGTTAAAATAATGGCTATGAACTTGGGCTCTGGGCCCTAGGCTTCAAGCTTATTTGTGTGTACTATCTTAGCAAGGTTTCTTAATTCCCCTGCATTTCGTTTCTTTATAATAGTGAGATGTTTTTTTGGAGTATTAGCAGCCCTTGCATACCTCATCGTTTGAATCAAAATGAGATAAATACAGAGTTCAAATAAAGAGCAAGACATTTTAGAGATAATTCCTTTAGAATCAGCAGTGATATTCAAAATAATATTTCACTTCCAAATAAGTAGATTCACCCAGAGAACAACGGACTCTGCCAGAAAACTGCAGGACTCACATTTTGGGGGAAACTCTTTCCCATTAACCAGAGATTATTATATAGTGCATGCCTCCTGAAGACAAGCTGGCTCCCAAATTGGAAGGTGGAGGATGTTGAATGAGTGACAAAAGTTACAGCAGTATTCTTGCAGGGAAGTTCTTGCTTACAGAAATAGGAAGAATAGGGAATTAGCATTAATTCCTATTAACATTATCTACCTTGTAGATTTATACATATAGAGCACATGAGAGATAATTTGGAATAGAGCAAACACGCAAAACTTGCTATTATTGTGGCTGTGGTTATTACTTGGACATTTTTTTGAAATAGTAAACACTCAATAAATGTCAGTGTATTTCTTTACTTGGGAGTCTCCTTTGACCAGAACTCTAGTCTCATTGATTAGAGGCTTTTCTCAGTGAAGATCTTGAAACTTCACATATTCTCATGAACCATATTGATGTCTTCAGTCCCATATTTAATGTATGAAACCACCAAGAATCTAATAACTCTCAATCGGAAAACATTTAACATAAAGACCAGTTATGGGATCATTATAGTGTCAATCTCATTACTTGTAACAGGGAAAAGAAAATCAGATCAATTTGATTCCTTTTTCATTTGTTTATATTCTACATACATTTTTTCATTAGGCTTACTTTTAGTTAGAATAAGTCTTACCATTAAGACCTTTCTGTGTCTAATTGACAATATTGCTAAGAAAACAGGAATGTCCTTGTCCACACAAAAACTTGCAAATGGATGTTTATAGCAGCTTTGCTTGTAATTGCTGACCAAGATGCTCTTCAGTAGGTGAATGAGAAAACAAACTGTGATATATAAAAGCAATAAAATATTATTCATTTTATAAAAAGAAATCAGCTATCAAGTCATAAAAAGACATGGAGGAACATTAAATGTTTATTATTCAGTGAGAAAAGCCAAACTGAATAGGGTAGCTAAGCATATGATTCCAACTATATGGCATTCTGGAAAAGATAAAATTAAGGAGACAAAAAAGGATTAGTGGTTGCCAGGGATTGTGGGACTGAGGGAAGAGGAGGCATGAGAAGATGGAGCACAGAGGATTTTTATGGCCGTGAAAATACTCTGCATAATAATATCATGATGGATACAGGTCAATACACATTTGTCCAAAACCACAAAATGAAAAACAACCAAAGTGAGCCATAATGTAAATCATGAACTTTGGATGATGAGGATATATCAGTGTTATTGATTATAACAAATATCCAACTGTGATAAGGGATGTTGACAATGTGGTAGAATATGCATGTGTGGGGCAGAGGGTATATGGGAAATCTCTGTACCTACTTTTCAATTTTACAGTGAACATAAAACTACTCCAAAAGTCTTAAAAAACAAAATACCAGATTGACCTTCATTGGAAATAGTTACTTAAGAAGTATGGGTTTAAATGCATGAGGCACTTGTTAACCTATCACCATTATTGAAGAGTTTTAGCACAGTATTTTATGTTTCTATCTGTATCTATCTATCTATCTATCTATCTATCTATCTATCTATCTATCTATCTATCTATCATCTTTTACGTCATTGTGTATTCCCTCTAAAATTCCCACCACCAGTTCACCCATGTATATATATTTTTTCTTTAATAGTTCTTCCTTTGGGGTTTTTACATTTTGTTTTGTTTTGTTTTGTAGTGCAAATCCAGACTACTTTTTATTTTCTGGTGCATATTAAGTTTGTAGATTGCCCACTGGTAGGACTTTATAATTCAGCAGCAAGATTTGTGATACTTTCTTTTTTCTTTTTTTTTCTTAAAGATTTATTTTTTATTTATACATACAAGCTGGGGTACAGGCCAGAGGCGTGGGGCAGCAAGAGGGTTCACCAGAGACAGAGTGGGTAGCAGAACAGGCAGATCAGAAATACACTGCTAAGGGGAGCAGCGGGCAAGGCAGGAGAGGTCTGCCGCACCATGTGGGATTCCCCCTGGCCGGGTGTAGAACTCTCGTCGCTGCTGCCGACAGCTCCACAGTGCAGTGCCCAACCGCTGTGCCACCAGGGAGGCCCTGATTTGTGATACTTTCTAACACAGCCCTACTCTTCTATCCCTCTCTTCCTTCATTCTCCTCCATGGTGGCTCAGCACCAAATTTTGACTTTTCTCTCTGCCTGCTGGGGATTCCCAGTGAATGGTCCTCGGTTCTTGTTTGTCCTCAGTCATATGGAACTCACTCTTGAGAGGGTAAGAGTTTTAGTCTCTGCCTCTGCTCCTTCTTTTTTTCCTCTTAGTTGGCTATAGTTCAGATTGCTTTTGAAAACAACAGGAATATTTCTTCAAATTTCACCATCACAGGCCATCACAGATCTACAGTCTCCAGTCAGCAATTTGGAAAATTAGAACTTGGAAAGTAATAAACTTGGAGAAATGAGTTGAGAAGCAAAACTAACCTGATCTGAAGCAGTGTGAGGTCTCTTGTCTGTTCATTTAGTGATGACTTTGGTCGAAGAGCACTGCCCCCAGCCTCCCTGAGGGTGTCGCATAAAGTACACAATGTGTCAGATTAACACTCTCTGAACTATTTAACTATCAATTATGAACAGCAGTTGGACCCAAGAACTTTAGATAAGGAATTGCAGGCATGTGTTCACATTCTGGTGTGAATCAGTGCAGATTTTACACACACACACACACACACACACACACACACACACACACACACACACCACATATGATGTACATAAATATACAGTCACATACAGATATATACATACAATATTGAATATATTAATATTACATATATATTTCTATATTAAATATTTCAAACAAGTAAAACCTGTACTCATACTTAAACCTCAGAATTACTGACATTTGGTTTGCTTATAAAGTTAGTGATTACTTATAAAGATGCAACTTTCATCACTTTTTGCACATCTTTCTATTCTATTTATTATCTTCTGCAGGAAAAAAAAAACATGTTCATATTATGTTGGTTTAACCAGGTTTCTTTAAGGGTATTTTCAAAAAGATGGAAATATATGTGAATATTCTAGGGAGGTAGGGGCAGTTCTGTTTCATTTATCAACAACATACGGAAATGATACACTACAAATTGTTAAAATAGTGTCTGAATGTTCAAATATTTGAAGTTTATCTTCTTGGAAACAGGCAGCTTTTGGCATATTAATTTTAGTAGGTTGACTTATTTAAAGGTGACCTTAGTCATTGCCTGGCCATCAGTTCAATGTGACTAAACACTGAATATATTTATACAGCGTAATCCAGTACTAACCAAATATTAGAAAGGAGAAAGGCATTAGATTAATTGACTTCTGTGTTTCCTTGTAGTCATGAAATTCTGATTCAGTGTTGTCCTGTCCTTGTGATGTCTCATGTAGACATCACAACAGAGTACAAATTGTTTTGAGTCCCATAGGAAGTGGCACCTCCAACTCAGGTAGGGCTGTTATCCTTCCTGGTGGAAAAAGACTGACTTATGGTTTATTCTGTAAAGATGATGAGTTAAAAGTATTTCAATATTCTCTCTATTTTTCATGGTTTATTGGAAGAATATAAATCAAATAGTTAATAGTACACTTTCTGATCTGTTTTAACTTGAATTACTCATTTGATGTGTTCAGCTTTTTGCACAAATACATTCATTTAAATTTTAATTAAATTGTCCCCCTTATGGATGTTTTTAGTTTTAATATGTAAAGCTGTCAGTTTTTTCTGAGTGGTAGCGATTCATTTCTAGTTGATCTGTACTCTTTGAGTTTCCCATTAAAACAAAATGGTGTCATATTTTAGATTGCTTTTTAAAATGACCCATTTGTGAAATTTTCTACTATGGTTAGTACTATGTTCACTCTTTATCAGAGTCAATAATATAAATCAATAACAATTTCCTAACATTATTTGACAATTCAGTGAAGGGTAAGATTTATAATACATAAGTCAAACCTGGTCTGGTCTCTCTAGAGTTGTTATGTCCTTGGCCTTCTTATATCAGGACTTCATTAAATATTGTTTCTACTCTGTTCTTCAGCATCTGCTGAAAACTAGTTAGCTATTTATTTCATTACAGTGATGCAGTATAGCATAATCATTAAAGATTCAGGTTACATATTTTTCTAACTAGCTATGTGATCTCTGACCAATTACTTTCCCTCTCAACTTCTGTTTACTTTTAAATGAGGATGTAAATAGCACCATCTTTACATGGCATGTAATAAGCTTTAAATAAAATTTGCATTTGCTCTTATTGATCCACCATCATGCTTCATAAATTGCTATATTCCAATTTTTCTATTTATTATATTCCTATTCTTTATTCTTCTTGGATTCATCATTATTCAATTTTGTTATTCATTATTCATTTTGTTATTTTTTAAAATAAGATGTCAAAGAGCCATAATCTAAACATGCTAAGTGAATATTTGACTGGAAAAACACAATTTTACAGAAATAAAACACTCATTTGTTAATAACAATAAAAAACAAAACAGAACAAAAATAAACAGAGAACTATAAATCAGAGACATTCTGCAGGGGACAGGGAGGGAGAGGGATCAAAACAGGGGAGGTAAGAGCATAAGGGACTATGGTGATAGTGCAGGGGTGAATTGGTAGTGGAAAGTCTATGGGGACTACACCTGAAAAAAGAAAGTAAACATTGTACAAAAATTAACAAAGATGTAAAATATAGATAAATAAATAATTTTAATAAAGTATTCATTTGCTTGTAAACAGCATTTACAACTTGTTGTTCCTGAAATCAAAAATAAAAAAATAATAATTTTGCTTATTCATAAAGATAAAACAATTAGCAAGATCTTGAAAAATAGATTTAGAAGGGAAAAATATCTATATATAATTTGAATCAACCATGTTTTTTGGTTGAGTGGGGCCAGGAGCTCCACTCAGCAGTGGTATGGCTATGACTGATCTCCCCGACTGAGTAGATTTGGTGAACCAGCTCCTAGCAGCTTCCCTGATTTTCCTGCTATATTCTCTGTGGGGCTACCCAGCGTCCAGGTGTTCTGGTCAGCCTTTCTGGTCAGGCACCAGTGGGAGCTCAACTTGGTCAACCAAAGTCTGAGTGATAGTTGTTGCAAGCTCCTCCTCTCTGCTGTCACAATCAGATTCCTAGTTGTCAAGTCCTGTAAAGTCCCCTGCAATCTCTATGGGATGATACTAGTGTGGAGACTCCCGAGAGCTGACCCACAGCATTGAATGACCTGGATGTCCACTCCAGAATCTCTTTTCCTACTAGAGGAATTATAGGCTCAGAAGAGACTGCTCTGTGTGGGGCTCCTCACACTGGGGAGGGACAATGAAATCAGAGTGTGAAGCCACTTCTCTTACCCTTCTAATGCAGTCTGTCTTGATCTCTGTGGTGCAGCCTCACCCCTCTGCTCTAAGATTTTCTCAGTGGTATCTTATCCATAAATAGTTGTTAGTTGTTTTTTTTGTGAGGGAAATGAAGTCAAGAATGACCTGTGTTGCCATCTTGTGATATAACTGATGATTGTAACTATATTTTAAAGACTGAGCCCATAGTTCAACTTATCTCAGCACATACCCACTTCAAAGAATAAGAGCAGGTTCCTCTCCTAGGGACTCAGAGGAGTGCCCCACGTGTTGGGTCTTTTTCCAGTTTTTCTTCGAGTAGTGCAGGACTTTGGATATGGTTGTCAATAAATGTTTGTCCAGAGTCTGAAGAATTAAGTATCATTATTTTAATGACTTCAATTCAGGATATATTATAAAATGATTAAAAGGAAAATTCTTTCAAAATTAAAGCTATCCCAAACAAAATTACAATAGCAAAATGGTGCTAAGTATATTTCTGAATTATAGTGTTTATGTATAGTTCATCAAAATCTTACAAATTTGTTATTATTTTCTGTCTCTGTATAAATGCCAGACTTCTTAGTTGGCCAAGATTGAACAGACACCTATTCTAATCAGAATGTTAAAATCACTAGAATTATATACATTTCATTATAAAATATCAAAAACTGCAGATAAGGCAATAAATTATTCATTCTAACTATCCTTATCTTGCATCATAATCTTTATCTTGAGGGAATTATAGACACTTGTTTATTCTGACCTTAAAACATTTTTCTGCATATATAACATGTATTTATATACCAAATATATCTAGAAATCTAAATGGAGTGCATTTTGTTGATTCTCCGACTAGCTCGTACATCTCTCTTATATAACACTTCTGGTGTAATTGTTAATATATCATACCAAGAAATTTTTGGTCTTATCAAGTAAGATCTTTAAGATCAGAGATCCTCCCTGGTAAGTTGGTGATATATCCATTAGTTCTGTCCTGGATTGGTGGTCCATCTACACTACCCCAAGACTGGATTTAATTTCTTCCCTCCCTCCATTTCTTTCATCTTCTCTCCCTCCCTTAAGATGGTGAAATAACAACATAATAATGTAAGTGGTTCACAAGAAAGGAAACATATCAGTCATTATTCAGAGTATTAGAATAAATTAAACTTAAATAGATGCCTCCAAGTATTTTAGCATGTGAATGTTATTAATTGTGTATATGATTATTGATTGTATGCCTTACCTCACTGAGTAGGTTTCTATATATGTATATATAATATATGTAAGTATTTAAATATTTTGATATGAAATTTATCATTGCCTCCAGCAGACCCATTACAAATGAATTCACATCTCAATTAAATTGAGTTGTAAACCACACAGTTGATTACCCCAAAGAGCTCATTTTAAATGCATATGATGCTTAATGGCTCCAATGGGGAGGCAGCCCTTCAGTGGTGATGAATGTTACAACTTTTAATTGAAACAAGGTTACCTAAGATATTGAGGTTATAAAAGAAGCTGTCAAAGCAGTTACGGCTTTATAAATTTAAATTTTGAATATTGTGGTCAAAACAATTTTCTAAAATTAGTTTGGAGATGGGACAAATGCAAATGAGTTTCTCTACATAAAGGAATATGATTATAAGACATTTACTTATATAGTATATTTTTAATAATTTCTGTTTCTATTCTTGCAGTTAATTTTCAAAGCTACTGTTTTATCTTCAAATGCTACTGTTGCTCTAGATGATATCAGTATATCCCAGGAATGTGAAATTTCATCTAAGTCACTGCTGGGTACCAACATAGTGAATGAAGGTAAGTTTTTCTTTGTGGTCAATACAATTTTATTTTATTTTATTTTTTTAAAGATTTTTTTATTTATGCATACAAGCTGGGGTACAGGCCAGAGGGATGGGGCGGTGAGAGGGTTCACCAGAGAGAGAGTAGGGAGCAGAACAGGCAGATAGACGGAAATACACTGCTGAGAGGAGCAGTGGATGAGGCAGGAGAGGTCTGCCATGCCATGTGGGAATCTCCCCGGCTGGGCATCAAACTTGCGTCGCCGCTGCCAACAGCTCCACAGTGCAGCGCTTAACCACTGCGCCACCAGGGAGGCCCCAATACAATTTTAAGCACTTAAATAATTTGTTTGTTTTGACACCAAAATACAAAATACGTTATAGTCCTTCAGTGACATGAAACTCACTAGTACCTAATTCCAGAAGGTAGATTATACCACTAGTCCCTGAAAATGAAAACATCTTTTTTCACTTTCTAAGATTTTTTTTCCAGTTGAGAAATAATTAACTTACATCACTATATATGTTTAAGTTATACAGCGTAACAGTTTGATTTACATATGTATGAAATGATTCCGTTAACATTCATAATTTCATAATTTCCTGTGAGAACTCTCAGAATTCACTCTTTCAGCAGTGATCTTTAGGATCTTTTTTAAATGCAAAGAATGATAAATGACAGTCTAGATATTAGGCTCTCTTCCATTTAAATCTATGCTTGTATATATAGACTGTCACATGCAGATTTTTTAATTATAATAATTATGAATATTTTTGGTGGACTCAATACATACATGTTGGTTTTCAAGGAGGCACACCAGGAACCTAAATGATGTTATAATGCAATGTGATTTCAATTAAAATAGAAAATATTTTTCATGTTTTAAAAGCATCTATAAATTTATAATAAAATTGATTTTATTTTAATTTTGTTTGACTCTTCAAATGAGCATGTAATTAAATTGATGGTTAAGAATTAGCTGGAAGTTAAAAAATATGTTGTTCTTGGGAAAATAACTTAATGGTACTGAACTGAGATTTCTTTTAGAGGTTTTAGCCACTTGTAAAAGGATTTGACAAGAATGCAGGACTCAGGCTAGGTTTATTAGGCTTTTTGTCACATACAAGGGAGACAGCACTGGAAGAGAAAGTCTCTGGACTGGTTCTCCAAAGGGAGATAGGAAATGTTTATCAGGTCTGGGTTTTTCAGGGCAGGGCAGAGCAGAGCTGTGCCATACCTGTTTTGGGCTGGTCTAGACTGCGGCATGTGCAATTGTTTCATATCTTTAGACGTCAGTGTCTCATTCCCTAAGTCAGCACCCAGACGTGTGTGAGTTATTGTTAGATTCTTTTGCTGTCTGTGTGTTTGGGGCCCTTGGCCATCTCCCCCTTCCAGGAAACTGAAGCAATGACTTGTCAGGATATGGCACCCTTTCTCTGGGTTCTAGGCACCATTGGTCAGTCTGGTGGGACATGTTTAAACAAGATGTTAGGCAGCCACTGTCAGCTCATGATTTAGTCTACCTGTTAAAACAGGATGTTGGGCGTCTCCATTCTGCCAGTTTGCAATTTAATTTGCTGAAGCTTTCTCATTAAGGCCCACTAAAAATTTAAAACTAGATTGTAAAATTCTCTATTTTAACGCAGGACATAATACTTTCAAGTAGCAGATGGAGTTTGACTAATTCGTTGACTAAATATTTGGTAGAGAAATGCAATAAAGGGACAAAAAGATTGTCTTAAAATTGGATCTTAAGTAGTTGCATACACATTTTGAAAGTCTAACCATTATTTAGGTTCTGAGAATGTACCCACATTGTGCCAGCAGGACTTTGTCATGCTAACAAAGAAACATTCTAATTGGGGCTTCATCTAGCCACACTGACCTCTGGGCCTCAATGACTAGACAATACTTAAAATAGTCTGAAAACTGTCATAGTTCATTTTCTTCACCTGTGTACATGAAAAATATTTATTTGCATGGGGAGATCAGGCATGTCAGAAATTCTGGAGTTACTTAAACATCAGAAGTGGAAAAGCTGCATTCTAACAAACTAAATACACTAATCAAGAATGATATAGAAGAAATAATTCTGGATTTAAAACTGAATTAAAGAATTTTGAATTAAATTTTCTTTATTATTTTAGACATTTTTCATTGGCAAGATTGCATAATTCTATGTACTAACTTTATATTTGCTTTATTTAGAATATATGTCCTGAACTTATAATAAACTTTCATGAGCTCTCCCTGGTGTGTGTGTGTGTGTGTGTGTTTCTGGTAAGCACTGAGGAATACAAAGCAGCAGATTTAATGATGAATGAGTTTTGAAGGGTTAACTAGCATTACTTAATTTATGTTATTTAATTAAACATTTTTCTTCTCCTAATAAAATACTGTATCATCAGAATTGGAATGGTAGAAAAGCATTAAAGTTGACATTGAAGAGAATGTAATTGGAAGCAAAAGTGTAGTTAAGGATTTTAAATGATCACTAAAATTAACCTTAGCAAAAGTCCCTGAGAGTGCTTGATCTCTCTTACAGAGAATTCTTTTCATAAATTAATTCAGAGCTCATTTACGTGTTCGTCAGTCTACACACCAGCTCAGTTGGCTAAAGCATAATTCCAACTAAGCCAAAATCACATATATTATTCCTGAAAGGCATTTAATGGTTTATACAAAGAAAAAACTTTCTTACTATTTTTACAAATTTGTCCAGTAGGCAATTATAGGATCTCCTTTATTGAATTTTATGTTCGTACCAGCCATAAGTTTATGGACTGGACTTGGAAGGGGAGCTAAAAAGCATGTCCCACAGAGTGGGTTGTCCTGTGTTTGTGGGGCAAAGGGTCAGAGATGCACAGTGATCCTATACTCAAATGAAAATCGTCTGAGGCTTTTTTGTCAGAACTAATCTCATATTGTGAATCTGTTTACCTGTAGAAATACTAGTCCATCATCCCATTTTTAGGAATCCATGATTTGAAGATACCTGAATATAAATTATGATTAGGTAAAGACACAGTGAAGGATTTTGAGGCGTAAGAGTTGGAATCTTTTGTCTTTTTTACAGCAAAATGGAGAGAAGGGAGCGCATGGATTTTAGATTGAGAGTCTAATATTGAAATAAACAGCATATCAGTTTTCCCATAGAGAATTCAATTGCTTGAAAAAACAGGAGTATCCTATAAAGAGAGGAAGACGATCCCACCCTCAGGATTTCTATTGATAAACATACATCCTTCTTAGGATTGCTAGGAACATTGCTATTCTAGAATTTCAAATATTTAGTATTTTAATGCAATTTATTTCAATTTTCTCATTTTACAGCTATCTCTATCCCAATTTGATATTTCCCTTTTAGATGAAACTTATTATGGCTGACCTCAAAAGAGTTATTAAACTTAATATGAATTTAGATTTTCAGGCCTCTGGGATATGTTCAAACTTGTAAGAAAAAAAAATTACCAAAGATAAGTTCTAACCAATTTTGGTAAAAGAGGAAAATAGTTGCTGGATTTGTTAGGGCTGGCAAATAGGGTCTTTGAGTCCCTCTGGGAATGATTTCAGTAGAGTCCCTGTTTAGTGGCACCTGGCATTTTCCTGGTGCACTCTGCTATTCTTTAAAATTCTTTAAAACCATGTAAATTCTCCATGCCTCCATATGGATATTAACGTGTCTGATGCTATTTTGATTACTAGTCTAACTTGAGGAAAATCCGGTGTGGTATAGGATGATTTTCAAGATGATTTATACAACATAAATAAATGCAGAACTGGAAGTACTTACGTAGCAGAATAGTTACAACATCTCTCAGCAGAACATCTCCTGGTCTCGAGACCCTAACAGGCCCAGCTGCAGGGGAAAACACTCAACACAAGATTTTATTTGGGCCTATAAAATTAGAACATATCAGAAAAGTTCACACCAGAATAATTTTATATCTGGGCCTATGTTGCCATTTATGAAGAACATAGACAAATGGTATGTATGTTTCCATTTCAGAGGAGCTTTCAAATTACCTGAGTTTTTCAACTCTGAAGCCCAACTTGACATGAGTAGGACTGGGTTGGGGGGCCTGCCTGAGAGGTTGAGAGCAGAGTGCGTGGCCAGGTATACTTAAACAATTCTAGTCTCTTGAAAAGTCTGTTTTCCCTGCACAGGTTACTAGACCGATCAGAATGCTACTGCTGACATTGTTGTAGAATCTTCTTTGTAGGTCTTAGATTATAATTGCTAATTTAATTTTTTCTTTTGGATAGAATCTAAAAAGTAGAATTTTTTTAAATGGCTATTTAATGACATTCAGTCCATTTAACTTTTTTTTTCAAAAGTGTATTATATTAATTACTAATTATACCTGTTAAGTAGAAGGGTTCCAGTAATGAAGTTACTATTGTGGCATTCCTATTTTTGTGAAAAAATATTTAGTATCCTCAAAGACTAAAATAAATAATACTACCTTACATAGTGCTTGCTTTAGTTCTAAAAAGTTGTTTCTATACTACAAAATGAAGATTTCATGTGTCAAATATTATCAGTGATCCATTTTCTCATGTTCATGTTGGATGAACAGAATATATATAACTTATTTTGTTCTAGTCTGTATTATGTAATGTAGTGAGAAAGTCAAAATGTTCCTAAACAACTCCGTACATTATAAAGATATTTTAATAGTCCCATTTTCTGAGCACTGTAATTTATTTCTTTCTAAAAACTGTTTATTCTGAAATGTATATATTTTTTTCTTCTAAAAGTAGAGCTAAGCGATTTCTCATTTTCCACTTTTCTGTCTGCTCATAGGAAAGGCCACATAAGTTAATACTTAGTGTTTGAATCCAATAAAACCTAGGTTGAATAGTGCTGGAACGAGGAGTGATTTATTATTTTTCTGATTTACTTTTTTAAACTTAGATGCTGATTGTCTATTTTCCCTAAACTACTGTGCCTGCTAAATATAGAAACATGTGCCTTAAACACTGGTATTTCCAGAGCTGAACTCTAGAGTAGAGGCTGAATGGTTTTACGTGTTGATGCTTGGAAGCATCTCTACATTTTTGCTAATTCCTTACTCACCCCTAGTAATTGTTGTGTTCCTCTTTGAGATTTCCAACTTTCTTTTATCATGTAAGTCCATTGCAGTTACTGGACAAGGGTCTAAAAACTGTCACCAGGTCAGGAGCTCTTCTCCCACCTCTCTCAACAACTGCAAACATTTGGACTTTGGTGTAGAAAAACCAAACCAAACCTGAGTTTATTCTAACCGACAGGGTAGAGGAAGCAAGATAAGGTCCAGTTACCATGATACCATGATGGAGTGAAGTGGAGAGACTGTTACAGGAGCCAGCAGGATGTGACAGGGCCTGCTGAGTCTGGAGCCAGGGCCTGCAGCCCCTGGTGTCAAATTCTCATCAAGTCCTGCCACCACTGGGGCAGCAGAAGTCAGCCACTGCTGAGGTTGGGGGTTCACCTCCCCTCCCCCCTGCTCTGGAGGGAGGGTAAAGGCGTGCCTCCCATTTGGTTGTCATGATAGCAGCTCTCCAGCAGCTCCCATCACTAAGAGTCATAAGTAGGTGTACTGCTCTCTATTCAAGGCTCCCCAAATGGCTAGTCTGCTCAGAAACCCTCCCCCAAGGCCTCTCAGCTACCCCGTCCCTCAGAACCTGGGGTTGAATCTCAGACCAAGACACAGTACAGGCATTGTTTCCTCAGAGAGGTGTCAGGACACCAGAGAACAGTTTGGCTCCTCCTTCTGGTGAGAAAAGTAGCAGAAGTTTGTCTTCTGCTGGGAGTTCTCAGGGGCTGTTTCAGGAGCCCAAGGAGTGAGGGGCTTAGCTGCACTGGGCCACTCCAACGTTGGAGAAAGCTTGAATTTTCCATAGCTGTGTTGCTTTTACTGTTTTTATTGAAAATGTCCACGTGTGTGTGTGTTCTACAATAATTAAGTCTGGGTTTTTTTTTTTTAACGTTTTTGAGGTTTTTTTTGTGAAATTGGACATAAATTTAATTATAACATTAAAACTACGTAAAATGAACCCCTGTTCACAAATTGCCTTTTATTTTAACAGAATATTGGAAAAATCAGCTGCTATTTTCTATCTTATGCTGTTTTCTATAGGTCTAACTACAGGGGGAAAACTGGGTCAAAATGAACCTTAATTTGCTAATTATTGAGCATCTTACTTTCTTATTAGATGTATATAAGTAAGCAAGCCCCCGCATATAAAAGACTACCTAATTTAATTTTTCTTAGTGAATTTAAGTCTCTCATCTTTATATTGTCCTCAAATACGATTTAGATGCTATTTCCTCATAAAATAAAAACAAAATGAACAAACAAAACACCAGGTAAAGGTAATTGTAAAAACATGAGTAGAAAGTTCTTTTTCTTGAAGGCTCATCATTTCTGTGACATAAAAAAAAAGAAGAGGAGAAAAAGACCATTCATTCTCATTTATTGAGTCATTGATCACTGAGGAAAAAAAAGTCTTTCTGTAGACAAGTAAAATCTGGGAAATAACCCATGACATTTTGATCAATCTTTGCTGCAGATAATTTTGTTAGATTGGAGAAGTACAAGATAGTAGAGATAAAATGAGAAAAGTAGTAAAAAAAAAAAAAGAAAAAATTCTTCTTTCTCACTTGAAAATTCTATTGAGAACAAATTCTATTTATTTAATAGACTCTTTTTCTATAATCCGATTTCAGTAAATTACACTATTAGTGATGTATAAGAGGAGAGTAAATTTTTTTTCTGTGTGATTAGGTTGAGCTAATTTTGGATTTGATTTTCAGTGAGATCATTGTTCTTCAGTATGAAACTTGTAAAATGAAAAGTGAAGTGTAAGTACCTTTTTTTTGCTTGTAAGTCTGAATCACTTAGTCTTCTTTTCTCCCACATCAGCTCTTCTCATCTATTTTGTTTCTTTTTTTTTTAAGATTTATTTTATTTTTGCATACAAACTGGGGTGCAGGCCAGAGGTGTGGGGTGGTGAGGGAGTTCACCAGAGACAGAGTGGGGAGCAGAACAGGCAGATTGACTGAAATACACTACTGAGGGGAGCAGCAGGCGAGTCAGGAGAGGTCTGCTACGCCATGTTGGAATCTCCCCAGGCCGGATGTTGAACATCCCACAGCTGCTCATGCCACAGCTGCCGATAGCTCCAAGGTGCTGCTCTTAACCCGTTGCACCACCAGAGAGGCCCTCTATTTTGTTTCTGTTTTCAGGTTAGCAGTGTATATGATGAGAAGTATCAAGGAGGTAAAAGATCTTCCCCTTTTCAAAACCAAATTTCTTACAATCCGTGTCTTCTAGCCCTGCAGAACTTCACTGGTAGATAATGAAATTTACATTGCCTCCCAATATTGATTTAAATCTCTCTTTTGAAGTATAGATATAAAGTGGCTTGAAAACCCATATGGTTATAATGTAAACACTATCACACTTAAAAAGCCCTTATGTTATAACTGACATTGTTTAAAATGTGTTTATATCTATTAATTAATTTTCAGTTAAGAAAAGTGAAGTGCGGGTGAATTGGTGGTGGGTTACCCAAGGTGAATACAAAATGTAAAATGTAAAAGATATAAATAACAATAAAAAATAAACAAAAATAAAAACTACAAAAAAAGAAAAATGAAGTGCAAAGAGAATGAGTATTGTGGCCCTTCCTGTACCATAGAGTGTAGTACAAACTGGATTTCTGGGTTGATTTTCATTTCACTTACTCAGTCTTCCAGAATGACTACATTTGTAAGGTTCTCAAATAACATTAGCCTCTTAACACCCATGGGTGTTTAAGAGAAAGACTTTAAAATAGGCCATGTCTTCATTTTCAGATTGCATTTCAAGAGTGTTTGAAGTGTTTCCCTCTTTTTTCTAGGTTTGTATGGTGGACACTGGAAGGGGATTTTCTCTTTAGGGAAAATACAACCTATGAGACAGTCTAAATACATGTGCATTTGATTGTTAATAATAATAGTAAACAGCTATGTAATATCTGCTTAAAGAAATGTGTGCAGGGTTTGCAAAGGTGTTTAATATATATGTCCTGCTGTGGAGGAGTTGATACTTCGGATGAGAAGGCAGAATATATACATGAAAATGTAGCTAATTGAAAAAGCTGCTTTTGTTCCATTGGAATAAGGATAGGATAGGCATAGATAAGACTGTCATATGGTGCATGAGGAGAAGGTTAATGTGAAGTTATGGAAAAAATATATTTCTTGACATCAAATTTGTAATTTCAAAAAGACATCAGGAGTTAGAAGCACTATTTGCAATAAAAGAATGGGATAATTGCTAAAAGAGTGAGGCAAGTTAGCTAGGAAAGTTTTTTCCTGGGAGTTAATTTTGTATCACTGGAGTAAAGAGTGGGTATTTTGGGAGGATGTCTGTAGAGAAAATATAATAAAGAACAGGTGTTGTATAATACTGTTCTCTGGATTAATTCACCTGTGCAATAAATATTATCAAACACCATACAGGCTCTAAAGCTGTTTGCAGAGAAAACAGGACACATGACCCCTGCCTTCACAGAGAATATAACCTAGAGGGGAAAACTACATTACACTGATCCACGCGTACTCCAGTTCTGAGGAGAGGCATGTACAAGCTACAGAGTGGCCTGTCAGTTACAGATTGACTCTGTATTTAATCAGATTTTTTTTTAAATGTACTAAGCTTTTTTTTTTCCAAATTAAAACTTAAATCTTTATAACAGTTTTAGGTTCACAGAAAAATTGAGGAAAGATACAGAATTCTCTCATATATCCCCACACATATATAACATCTTCCATTATGAATATCCCGAACTTACACTGACATAACATAATCAGCCCAAATCCATAGCTTACCGTAGGGTTTGTTCTTGATATTGTACATTCTAGTAGGTTCAAATAAATGTATAATGAATGACATGTATCCATCATTATGGTATAATAAAGTGTTTTCACTACTGTGCAAATCCTCTGTACTCTGCCTAGTCATGCTCCCATTCTGTCCCCAAACACTGGCAACCACTGATCTTTTTACTATCTCCAAAGGATTGCCTTTTCTAGAACATCATATAGTTAGAATTCTATAGCCTATAGCCTTTTCAGATTGACTTCTTTCATTTAGTAATATGCATTTAAGTTTCTTCTATGTCTTTTCATGACCTGATAGCTTCTTAAAATGTAGTGCTCCATAATACTCCATTCTCTAGTACTTCATATGAGTAAAGCTACTGTAAACATCCATGTGCAAGATCATTATGTGGACATATGTTTTCAACTCTCCTAAGTGTGACTGCTGGATCATATGCTAAGAGTATATTTAGTTTATAAGGAATTGCCAAACTGACTTTCAAAATAGCTGTACAATTTTCATTCCGCCAACACTGAATGAGAATTTCTGTTGCCCCACAACATCCTTGCCAGCGTTTGGTGTTGTAAGTCTTCTGGACTTTGACATTTTAATAGGCATGTAATGGTGTCTTGTTGTTTTAAATTGCATTTCCCTGATGACATATAATATGGAGCTTTTCATATGCTTACTTGCCATCTGTAAATCTTCCTTGATGATATATTATTCAGGCCTTTAGTCCATGTTTTATTCAGATCAGGCAAGTTTGTTTTCTTTTTGTTAAGTATTGAGTTCTTTGTTTACTTTGCATAACATTCCTTTATCAGATGAGTCTTTTGTTAACATTTTCTCCCAGAGTGTGGCTTGTCTTCTCTTGACCTCCTCTTTTACAAAGCAGAGCTTTTAATTTTTTTTTAAGATTTATTTATTTATGCATACAAGCTGGGGTACAGGCCAGAGGCGTGGCGCGGTGAGTTTACTAGAGACAGAGTGGGGAGCAGATCCACCAAAATACACAGCTGACGGGAGCAGCGGGCAAGGCAGGAGAGGTCTGCTGTGCTGTGTGGGAATCTCCCTGTCTGTCATGAACTCACACTGCAGCTGCTGACAGCTCCACAGCGCTATGCTTAACCTGTTGCACCACCAGGGAGGCACAGATTTTAATTTTAATTAAGTCCAGTTTATCAAATTTTTTTTTGTGAACTATGCCTTTGGTGTCAGTCATTGTCTTACTCAATGTCGTCTAGATTTTTTCTAAGTTATCTTCTAGTTTTATAGTTTTGAGATTCGTATTTAGGTTTGTGTTCTATTTCTTTTCTTTTCTTTTCTTTTAAAGATTTAGTTTTTATTTATACATACAAGCTGGGGCACAGGTCAGAGGCGCAGGCCGGCGAGAGGGTTCACCAGAGACAGAGTGGGTAGCAGAACAGGCAGGTCAGAAATACACTGCTGAGGGGAGCAGTGGGCGAGGCAGGAGAGGTCTGCCACGCCATGTGGGACTCTCCCTGGCCGTGGGTCGAACTCACGTCGCCGCTGCCGACAGCTCCACAGTGCAGCGCCCAACCGCTGTGCCACCGGGGAGGCCCGGTTTGTCATCTATTTCAAGTTAACTTTGTGAAGGATATAAAGTGTGTGTCCAGATTATTTTTGTTTGTTTATTTAATTTTTGGGCATGTGGATGTCCAGTTGTTCTAGTGCCTTTTGCTGAAAAGATGATATAGTCAACTGAACTTGACAAAGAAGTGAAGGCAATACCATGAACAAAAGATAGCTTTTCCTATACTGTTAAAAGTCTTATTCATTTTTTTTGGTATAGTTAATATGTATCTTTCCTCAGACTATGTTAATGATCATAAATGTTTTGTCCTTGGTAAAAGCACATAAATTTAAAAAGTTACCACAGGAATATGCTGTAACTCAGGTTTTTCATTATTATTCACAAAGGTCAGAATTACCTAAGATATCCTACTCCTTAGACACTCTGAGGCACTTGTATTATCTTACCTCTTTTTTTTTTAAAGATTTATTTATTTATGGGGCCTCCCTGGTGGCGCAGTGGTTGAGCGCTGCGCTGTGGAGCTGTTGGCAGCACGTGGTGCGAGTTCGACGCCCAGCCAGGGAGAATCCCACATGGTGTGGCAGACCTCTCCTGCCTCGCCCGCTGCTCCCCTCAGCAGTGTATTTCTGATCTGCCTGTTCTGCTCCCCACTCTGTCTCTGGTGAACCCTCTCGCCGCTCCACGCCTCTGGCCTGTACCCCAGCTTGTATGTATAAATAAATAAATATTTAAAAAAAAAGAAAATCATAAAAAAAAAAAAGATTTATTTATTTATGAATACAAGCTGGGGTACAGGCCAGAGGCATGGAGCGGCGAGAGGGTTCACCAGAGACAGAGTGGGAAGCAGAACAGGCAGATCGATGGAAATGCACTGCTAAGGAGAGCAGTGGCTGAGGCAGGAGAGGTCTGCCATGCCATATAGGAATCTTCCCTGCGGGGCATTGAACTCGCATCGCTGTTGCTGACAGCTCCACAGTGCAGCGTTTAACCGCTGTGCTACCAGGGAGGCCCTATCTTACCTCTTTTTAAGACTCAAGTCCAATTTCATTAATATTCTCATTACATGTATTCTCATTTTATTACATTTTTTTTACATAATTATGAATGCCTAATGTGAAAGTTATTTTATGTCTATATCCCATATCCTTGTTATAATGATATTGTTGATTATTGGTAGATTAATGTTACCCTTCTGTCAGAATATAGCATGGAGCATATAACAATTATAGAGATTTCTTATTCTATGGGTAAGTGAATCAGTACCTTTTGAAGCTTCAGCTTCAGTAGAGACTTCAAATTATTAATTATTCACTGATCCTCAAAGAAAATCCTAAAGGACTCAAATTAGTTTCTGACTCTTTGCACTTCCCTCACTCTTTTTCTTTACCAATTAAAAATGAAAGGCCACTCATAGCTAAGTTTGGCCATCCATTTCTGACAGTATTCTATGAGTGTAGTTTATAGTAGTTACTGTTTTATATATATTGAGACCATCATACCTGTTAATAAATATTTTAGGAGCTATCTAAATACAGAAAATGTATTTAATATTAACATACACAAGAGAAAGTAGAGAAAAATGAATTTGTATATTTTGTATAGATCTCTTTATTCATTATATGTAGATTTAGGTATAATAAACTTATAAATAAACTTTTCTTTGTTCTTTTCATGATAAATAATTTAATATCAAGAAAAAAACCTTTCCACATTTCATAAACATGAGATTCTACCAGAGCATTATGGAGCCATAATTATTTTCTTTATATTTTAATATATGCCATTAACAGGGCATATTTTAAAACAACAACAGCACATGACTAAAATTTTTCTAACAAACGAAATAGAAACTAAAAACCTAATAGAAATTAAATAAGGTATGACTTTTATTTCTAGTATGTGGATTGAGTAATTCTAGACAACCTGTATGTAAGAACAACTGGAAAATTTTTAAATTCTTTTTTAACACTCTACTTGAATTATTGAAGATATGAAAGGATAGTGACAAGTAGCAGATTCCATGAGAACCCTAACTCCCACTAGCACAAGTTGGTACACAATGAACCTTGAGTAAATGGAAACTGCAAATTATCATGATTCTGATTATAATTGAGAAAGTTGATTGATACTCCAGAAAATGTGAAACATCCTTGAATTTCAGTTACAAAACATGTCTTTAGTAGTGTATTTCAAAGTCAGAAAAAGACATGCATAGTTTTCAAAATTCATTCTAGGGATCTATATATTTGATCAATGATTAACTAAAGATTTATTTCATCTGATTATTACATCTTTGACCAATCAAGGCAAGTTTGGGATATGTATAAAATCTAAATATATAGTAACAAGTATAATAGAAAGGCATATTCAAATTTCAGCAGCATAACCATCTGTTAAAAATTACTATTTTTGAATGCCCTTTTCTAAAAATACTGCAAAATTGCTGCAATTGTTTCTCAAGGTTTACATATTCATTTATAATATCTTCCTGGATAGGAAATGATAAGGTTCCTTTTCCAAGTAGCTATGGGATAGATATTATATAGAAACAAATACATCTATTCTATATTTACATAACAAGAAATCCTGAATACTGTTTTTCAGATTGTTTGAAATAGCAATCAAAAATATTTTCTTCCCCAGGGATTGATACAGCTTCTACCTATTGTACATTAAAACTTCTGAAATATGTATATTTATAGTTTTTTGGTATATTACATATTTATAAGTAGAGAATATAAATGGATCAGAAAGTATTTATAACATTAGTACTGCTCACCTCTCATATAGAAGTAGCATTTAGAAAATTGAAATAATGTCATTAGTTCAAAATGCCTTTATGATTATTTTATAATCTCTTGAGTGATTCACTTTATACTTCTTTATACTTTCAACCCCTAAACTTATTGTTACTTACTTCCTAAATTCTCTTATAAGGGAATATTTGTGTAGCTTATTACTATACCCTTGATAAAAATAGTCAATGGGCTAAAAATCTCAGTGTAATAAACTTCAGTGGGCATGCATCCTGTTTTGGACTGGGATATATAATAACAGCTAATAACCTCATGAGGCAAATTCAGATTATGTCTGCTTTGTGTATCCTTTTTTCCAATCTAATGACAATTAATAGTTATTGTCAACAGTTGCTAAAAGAATATTAAACTAAGGAGTCAGAATAATTGGACTTGAATCCCTCTCTACAACTTCCTAATAACATGACCTTGGTTAAGATAATAACATCCCAATCCTCCCTGTATTTCTCTGTAAACAACACCACCAATAATAATAACACCTTCCCAGTAGGGTTATAATGAAAGGTAGATCTGTAATAAGCATTAAATATAGGATAAGGTGCTTAAGCCCTAATGCTATACTACTTTTATTTTAACATACATCTCCTTTTGTCCTTTTTTTCTTCTGTTCCTTCTCTTTGTCCTCCAGAATATTTTTGTGGACATTAACTTACTTTTCTGTATGTTTAACTGAAAAGTGGGCTAAATTACTCTGCCATGCACAAATAAGGCAATACATACAATTTCTTGGGGGAATATAATGGACTGGAATTTTCAAATATGAACTTTTTTAAAGTAGTGCTATTTGCAGTTGAGTATAAAATGCTCTGTAGGAACAATCAAACTTCCCAGGTGATAGAATAGTAGCAGGAAGCTAAGATGAGTATCACCATAATCTAAGCAGATGAATTCTATAAAGCAACCTAACTGAATGGTGTGCTTTCTTAGAAGGATTATTTGGGGGAAAAAATGAATTTCTTTAATTGTGACTTTAGCCATCAATTTTTAGTATGAAAAGCTCAACTTTAATATTTTTTTTACCAGGTAGGTTACTTTCCCCCCTCAAATTATGTCCTTTAGTGTATTAAGAGAAGCATGATAAGAGGATTTTTACTGAGTTACCCTTTGGTATTTTATGAAACTTTGGAGAGTCCCCCTAAGAACCACATATTTGGTTTTCAGTTTCTAGTTGTGACTTTGAAGCAAATAGTTGTGGCTGGTTTGAAGCAATCAGTGGTGACCATTTTGACTGGACATGGAGCTCTAGAAGCAACGTTTCTGCTGATTTTGAGCAACAGGCCCCACCTTGGGATCATACTCACAATACAACTCAAGGTAAGACACAAGCAGAGACTCTCCCTGTCTACCATTCCACTTACCATTCAGTCAGTTCTGAGAAGACTAAGAAGCAGTGAAGTTTCTGTGTTAGCATAACAAATAGTAGGACAGATAAATATTATCTGTTTTTTTTTAATTGTATTTATGCATATAAGAACGGGGTATAAGCCGGAGGTGCAGGGAGTGAGAGTATTTGCCAGAGATAGAGTGGGGAGCAGAACAGGTGGGATTTGCTGAATATACTCCTGAGGGGAGGTGGGGCGAGATAGGAGAGGTCTGCCCGCCATGTGGGTCATCTCCCTGGCAGCTAGAACTCATGCTGCAGTGGCTGGCCATAGCCTGACAGCTGAGACTTCAACCCCTGCTCCACCAGGGAGGACCCTGATTATTGTCTGTTTTTATGTAGTCTGCATGGAAAAATTCTTTATGGATGATGGAGCTGGAGCTTAAATATATGTTTGGCTGAATTAACTGAAATTATCAATGTCTTTAACATCATTTAGACCTAGATGTAGACAGTAGTTTAATATTTGCAAAAGCAAATATGACTAACAATCATTTTTTTAAAAAATTGTATGGCCTTAATTTTACATAGATTTGAAACATACTCTGTGTTGGGCTAGGAGATAAATGTCTCATTTTGAAATCTGGCAGGTTAACTTATGATTACTCTTTGTATTCCTGTAGGGAAGTTTATGTTTATTCTGAAGAAAAGCAGCAGCTTGTCACAAGTTGCTAAACTCCAGAGTCCAACTTTCAGCCAGACAGGCCCTGGATGCACACTTTCCTTCTGGTAAATATTAAAAACAACGGTCAATTTAACCTGGCTGCCTGTAATTGCAGGCATGTTTCTGAATTTATTAAATATTGTGTGTTGGCCCTCATTTTTACTTTAAAAATAACTGTTGTATTGTATTCATACAATTAGCATTTTATTTAGGAGCATGTTATCAATATTTGTGATAAAAAGGACTTACAATAAAATGAGTTCTTTCCTTGCAACAGTGGATTATAATTTAATTAGCACTGCTTCTCTGGTCTAGACTGAGCTCCTTGAGAAAGGCTCCCAGAGTCTTGAGAACCAGTGTCTGCACTCTAGCAGATAAGCTTTTACAAATAGGGAGCTACAGTTACTGTAAAAAATAAAGGTGTTTATTTTGGTTACTAATTATTAATTGACTCTTGACCCAGTGGAAGAGTCTAAAGTTATATATTTTCATCTATCCCATAAATCATTTAATTTCTTGTGTTTGTTCTTTTTCAGGTTTTATAACTATGGTCTGTCAGTGGGAGCAGCTGAGATGCAGCTACATGTGGAAAAATCCAATGACCGTACTGTACTCTGGAGAGTGTTATATAACCAGGGCAATCAGTGGTCGAAGGCGACCATTCAGCTTGGGCGCCTTACTCAGCCCTTCCATTTGTCACTAGATAAAGTCAGTCTTGGCATTTATGATGGCGTCTCGGCTATTGATGATATCATATTTGAAAACTGTACTCTTCCCCTCCCTGCAGAGAGATGTGAAGGGTCAGATCATTTCTGGTGTGGACACACTAAGGCTTGTATAGAAAAATTTCGTTTATGTGATCTGATTGATGATTGTGGTGATCATACTGATGAGGTCAACTGTGGTAAGTATTTCTTTTGTCCCTCTTACTTATTTTGATAATAGTGATATTGATTAGTTCATTGTTTTCTTACTAGTCAAGCCAAAGAAAGTAAACATTATTTCAAAGTTGGTAAATGTTATGTGTTAAATGTATTGGTCAAGTTATCAGTATTTATTAAGTAAATTAATGAACTAGATATGCAAGGGATAAAATGATGAACACAACTGCACAGAGTCTCTGCCCTTATGGAGCTTACAGTCTAATTGAGGAGACAGATATTATTGGATTGTTTTATATGTAAATATAAAGTGGCAGCCTTGACAGGAGTTACATATAGGAGTCATGTGGCATCATACAATAATGTGATTGGATTTCTAGAGGTGATGACTTAACTGAAATCTAAAAGTTAACACTTCAAACTATATATGCAAAAGCTGTGGTATGTAACTGCATGGTAGAGAGAAGATAGCCAGTGTGGCTGGGACACGGAGGTAGGAGAAATAGGGCTGAGCATAAAAAAGGAGATGTTTCCTTATAGACCTGTTATAAGTGAAACCATTCGGTATTTTTCTCTTTCTTTCTGGCTTATTTTACTGAGTATGGAGAGAGACACTCAGCGGGTGGGGGGGGAGGGGAGGATAAGGGCACAAAATGGAGTAGAAAAGGACACAAGGGACCACGGAGATGGATCGTGGGTGAATTGGTGGCGGGCTACCCAAGGGGAATACAAAATGTAGAAGACATAAATAACAATAAAAATATATTTTACAAAAAATAAAAAAGGAGATGTAAGGGAAAACCAGACTCACAGAACTTGTATTCCATATTAAGGATGCTTTCTGCATTTGAAGGGTTTTAAGAAGGAAGATAATGTAAAACTGGTATATTAAAAAATGTCACAATGGTATAGTATAATGAATGGATTAAAGGAGAGTGGATTCAGGAGCTCCTCTAGGAGCCCATTGCAGCAGTCATGGGGCTGGCTTGCAGCCTTATTACATTCACTGTGATGGAAATGGAGGGGACAAGTGTGGGAAATATTTAGGAGGGACAGTTGGTGATTTTCCATAGGAATGAGTGAGTCAAGGTAAGTTGTGAGCTTCTATTTTGAATTAGCAAAAAATTTGTGGTATCTGATCACTGTGTAGGTTTTGCAATTTGATAAGCGTAACTAGATAGTGGCTAATGTACTTGCTCCTAAAAATAAGTCAGAAACTAATTACAAAAAGAAGTCAGAAAAAAAGTTTGCATCTTTTCTTGTCCAGAAATAGCAACAATTCTTAAAATTCAAGCTATGTGCCTATTGTATTGGGAGCCCAATGAGCAACCAAAGTAGAGCCATAAAATGCTGGTCTATCATGGGAAACATTATATTAAGAAATTTCCTTTGAAATCATTGTAGACATTTCTATATACATGTGATCTACTGATATGACTCAAGAAGGCGTGTTGAAGTCAGAATTATCATTCATGTCATACAACTAATTTTTGAGTGGTTATTCATAAAATGCATGATTTCAATAGTTATTACTATAAGAGTGGTACTTGTCCTAAATCTTTTTATTTGCAATTTTAAAATGATTTTCAGTCTCTTTTAAGTTCTCAAAATCCCACTCCTTAAAAAATATTGAACTATTGCTAAAAATAAGCAAATGAGCCTTCAAACTTCTCAGTATTAATTAAATAGAATGAGATTATAACAGTACAAGTATAATTTCAGAGTACTTCTGGCTATATCTTTAAGGAAAGGAAATAAGTGACATTAGAGTGTAGATTTCTCTCTGTTTTTCACTTAGACTTACTGCTTTATTACATAGAATACATTAAATATCCAGAAATCCATGCTGTTATTTCTTGAGGTGTATTTAGAGACCTGGATTTTATTCGAACGTGGAGCACACATAATCCTTTATAAAATGGAGATTGAGCATGTAGTCAGTATGAAGACAGATGATATAAAAATCTTTGGCTTTAGTGCCAGTTTTATGTCAAAAAACTCAGCAGCTTGACATTTTCCTCCTGCTCCACAGCCAAAGATTGACACATAGAGAGTGTGCTGTGGGTCCCCAATTCACGTCACAGCTGGGCTTGATTAGTCACAAGTGAGGAAATATCAAATGAAAGCTCATCTCCCATTTGACATTTACTCACTTGGTTCCATTCATTAGGTCTAAGCTCCTGCTCTGCGGTTTTCAGGGACAGATGATTTGTTCTTGCCTGGCTGCATTTATTCACATATGCTTTTATTTATTGTTTCAGAGTATTTGTTCACTTTTGGCACCATGTGCCGTTACTAAAATGAATAGATAAAGGACAGCTGACTTTTAAAAAAAATATTAACTTATGTAAATGAAGCCAGGATGTGGAAATACTCATTAATTTGAAATCCTATCCCCTCTGCCCAAATATATCAAATGTATATTCTTTCCCATTTATTCAAAGCAAACACTTGTCAACAAAATCCCCATATCTTGAAAAATGAGTTTGTCCCTATATTATTCTTTATTATTTAAAATAAATTTATACTAATTTAGGCTGTCTGTGCATTTGATAAGAGGCTAGTTAATTCTTATTTTTTAGAGTTAAATATTATCCTCAATATGATGTTTATCAGTTCCGTGCATTTCTTGATATATTCTCTACATAAAATATGCTATTCTTTTACTGTTTTAAATGTTTAAATAATTATCACATTCTTTTAGATGATAGCTTTGCTCAATATTATACTTGTGAGAATCATCCAAGTAATGCAAGTATCTCTTTATTTTCATTGCATTAAAATGTTAAATTTACGATATGTACCACAATTTATCCATTTTTTGCTGACAATACATTTATGTTTTTTGACTTTTTTATTCTTATGAAAATGTCACTAAGAACATTTTTGTAGATGTCTCCTTATGTGCATAGCCAAGATTTCCTTAAATATAACTAGGGATGGAGTTGCTGGATAATGGAGATTGCACTTCCACAACTTCTTTAAATACTGCCAATTTGTTCTTCAAGGTGGTAATAATTTATCTATTCAGTAGATTATAAGAATTCTGGCTGATAAATAATCTTCCTTAATATGCTACTGTGAGAGTGAAACTTTGTCAGGTACAATGGATAAGAAATTAGCAAACTGGTTTTAAGCAAAATATATTAGATCAATATATTATTGAACAAGTATCAGGATGTAACAAATGTACATCAATAAGAAATGCATTAATAAACAATGGTATACTCACAATAGACTATCACTTAGCAATAAAAAAGGAAAAAAGCACTGAATACATGAATAATAAGCATAAATTTAAAATTTAAAAATTTAAAATGATAGATCAGACTGATCAGACTGATCAGTTCTATTAGCTATAACCAGCATTCTGTTACATCACCACGGCTTATGTATTTTATAACTGAAATCCCATAACCTTTGACCTTATTAATCCATTTTTAAATTGAAGTAACATATGATAAAATGTTTCAAGTGTGCTTCTTTAAGCACCAGCCATGGTAATATACTAAGGTCATCTATAAATGTCCAGTTCTATCCATCTCCATACCTCAGTCTCCTTTGTTTCAGTTTATTTACTTTTTTCTTCTTCCTTTGTAGTGCCAACTGTTCCATAGTTCTAAAGTCATTTTTGTTTTATTTAGTTCATCTGTTTATTTTCTCCACATACCACATATGAATGAATCATTCAGTCTCAACTCATTTGTAAGTGCTCTGAGTCCTTATAGTACGTGAATGCATAAATGATCTTAGGAATAGGTTTTTTATTATTATTTTTTTAATATATATTTTTATTGTTATTTATGTCTTTTACATTTTGTATTCCCCTTGGGTAGCCCACCACCAATTCACCCGTGATCCATCTCCATGATCGCTTGTGTTCTTTTCTACTCCATTTTGTGCTATTACCCTCCTTCCCCTGCCCCCCCCTACCTACCTACTGTCTCTCTCCTATTTGGTGTCCTTATAGTCCAGTTATAAGTGAAACCATTCGATATTTTTCTCTTTATTTGTGGCTTATTTCACTAAGTATGATCCCCTCTAATTCCATCCATGTCGCTGCAAATTGCATGTATTTATCTTCTTTGAATGCTGAATAGTTATTCCATTGCCAGCTCCAAGAAAAACCACCCTGAGGAGACACATCTCTGAACCAGCAATACGTGTGAGCTAATGTTAGACATAAATAAAGATGGAGAAGGGGTGAGGTGCCCAGGACTGTTAAGAAGTGGTACACTCATAGGGGAAGGATAATTGGCAACAACAGGAAGTTACTTTAATCTGGGAAAGGAGTTACTTTAAATCTGTAGCATTTGAAAGAGCAGTTTAGATTTAATTCAGATTAAATTAGCATATAGTAAAGTATTTTTTATAAATTTTTTTAAAAGATTTATTTATTTATGCATACAAACTGGGGTACAGGCCAGAGGTATGGGGTGGTGAGAGGATTCACCAGAGAAAGAGTGGGTTGCAGAACAGGAAGATCGATGGAAATACACTACTGAGAGGAGCAGCCAGCGAGGCAGGAGAGGTCTGCTGCGCCATGTGGTAATCTCCCCTGCCAGGCGTCAAACTCAAGTCACTGCTGCGACAGCTCCAGAGTGCAACGCTTAATCGCTGTGCCACCAGGGAGGCCCTATAGTAAAGGATTTTCAATATATAGGAAAATGATAAACTGCCATTGAAGCATTGTCGTTCTACAGAGAAACCAGGAACTGAGGCAGGATGGATTCAAAGTTTTTCAGAGTAAGGTCAGGAAGACACCTCCATCAGAGTCATCTTGGGTATTTATTAGAAACATGTATTTGTGGATTTCACCCCTCATGCAACAAACAAGTTGTGCAGGATTTACCATGGGGTAAACAATTTTACCATACACTCCTGGTGACTCTGCATGTTTGAGGCTTATTAAAGAATGATGGTTCTTGCCTCAGCATGTTGGAATCTCCAAGGGAGCTGATAAAATACCCTGATCTTTGGCTATACCTCTTGGACTATGGGCCAAGCAGTCAGGCCAGGTGGCAGGAATGGTAGGTGTCTGGGAGACCCAGGAGGCAACGGAGTCCCTCAGCCCCCTTGAACTTTTGCGCTCTCTTTCTTGCTCTCTCTGGCGTTCTCTCAGTATTGTGTCATTTTGTAGTGGTCTAGTAGTTTCACCTCAGAGCAATGCTGCCCATTTATCACTCGCCACTTGGCACAGGTGTCCATCATCAGAGGTGTACCTCTCCACCCAGGGCATCTGCCTGGGCAGCAAGCAACCCAGGAGGACTGCAGAACCACAGGTGCTAGCTGACGCTAGTGGCAGGAGGGTGGAAAAAAGCCTGATAACTTCTTTAACCTACTGGAACCAGTTATCTCTGGAAATAAATTATGGGCTCTGGCATTTTTTGTTTTATTTTGTTTTGCTCCTTGGTGATTGGAACATTCAGCTAAGTTTGAAAAGTTTGTTGCTGTGAGCCAGCCATTGTGCAATGATTTACCTGGAGTTATAGGAATAGAAATGGAGAAGGGGTTGGGCACAGGAGGCCTTGGAAAATGATGGCCAACAACATTCGACCTTCAGGCCCTGAAATATTATAACTTGATGTGTTGCCTCAGACTTATTCAGTATTTAGATTTGTTTATTATAATGTTGCCTTTTGGATTTTAAAAAGGTTTATTTTGGATTTTAAAAAGGTTTGGCAGGAGCAAAGAACTCATATGCTTAATCATAGTTTTGGTTGTCATTAATAATTTTTCATTATTATTTTATGCCAATTTCAGCACCTGAACTACAATGTAACTTTGAAAATGGAATTTGTAACTGGGAACAAGATACAAAAGATGACTTTGATTGGACCAGGATTCAGGGCCCAACTTCAACACTTAACACAGGACCAATGAAGGATAATACTTTGGGCACAATGAAAGGGCATTATCTCTACATAGAATCTTCAGAGCCACAGGTTTTTCAAAACAGAGCTGCTTTACTCAGCCCAGTTCTTAATGCCACTGACACAGAGGCCTGCACCTTCCGCTTATACTACCATATGTTCGGAAAGCGCATTTACAGGCTGGCCATCTACCAGCGAATCTGGAGTAACACAAGGGGGCAGCTGCTGTGGCAGATATTTGGGAATCAAGGCAACAGATGGATAAGGAAACACCTCAATGTTTCCAGCAGGCAGCCTTTTCAGGTATGGATAATGGGTTTTATAATATGTATTTGAAATGCATCAGAATGTCTAAGGAGTATGAAAGATTGCTATATTCTTGAATTAAAAGCAAGTGAAATTATATCAGTTACTTTGACACACATTTATCATTTAATTATGGTTGTACCAAAGCTCGTTAAGTGGCTTTCCTCCTTTCCTACCCCCAATAATGTGTGATTAAAATCTCTAACGATGGACACATGGCATGGAAACAGTTGCAGGTCCCTCTGATTTTAAATACTTGCTCTACTTAAAAAAAAGAAAAGATGACTTGGAAGGGAAAAGCTTGGTATAATCTCTGGTATTTCACTAAGACCTCAGACTCTTCAATTTGTTCTTTTTAATATTTCATTTGGCTTTTTTTCACATATTATGGGTAAACAGTGGAAATACGGAAAGAGTGCATGTTATGAAAACTCACAGAGCTAGCATTTGAATCTAGATCTCTTTGCTCCTGATGGAATATTCTTTGCTCTAAATCTCACCTGTCTTCTCCTAAAAGTCAAAAGTGCAAGAGCAGGTTCAAATGCTTATGAGGAGTTTTTTAAAGCTCCTTTATATGTATTTGCTATTTGATTCTCTCAACTTGACATGAGTAAATCAGAAGTGCTTTTCAACAATTTTGTAGATATAATGGAAAGAAAAAAACTCAGAGAAGTTGTTATTTATCCCTGACCAAATAACAGGTGGGCAACAAAACTGAGATTTGGACTGGAAGCCACATTTTCTAATTAACACACATTCAGCCCCTAATATATCAGACAGCCTATAACATGTAGGGTAGAGGTTAAATATTCGCTCTTTGGTCAGATAGCTCTACATATTTAAGATTATATATAATAAATGTAATATAAAATAAAATATATATGATATATAATATGGATAAAGAAACTTCTTACCTATTCTGGCTAAAGTATTTTTTTTTGCTTGTACTAAATCTTGCCCAATTATCAAAATTTAATAGTCTCTCCATCTAAATGTGTGTTAAAAGTATCATAGCCAAGAACTTAGCTCTAGGCCACCCTAAGAGCTTTTAAAATCTTAGATGTACATTGTGTAAGGCTCAGTGGAGAAAACATTGAGATTGTTGATTTGTCCAGATAAACCTAAGCTGAAAGCATGAAAACAGAACTGCCATATATAGAGTGATATTTTGCCATTGAGCTACAATGGTAAGATGCTTGTAAACAAAATTGAAGAGGGATTCTTTGACTTTTATTTAATCAAAAGATCATCCACCTCAAATTAATTGTTAATATCTAATCAAGTCAGTTGTAATTTGGACCAAACAAGTATTTAGTGGATAAACTCTGCTTATGATATTTACTCAAGAATTGGCTTCCAGGAAATAATCTACTTGATGGGAAACAGCTACATAGTCAAATGAACATGAAACTAACCAAGGAATCCTTTTGTTTTGAATCTAAAGCATAAGAATTAAGGCTTGAAAGCTATCCTAGGTTATAGATGAAATCCTCTGTTTGGTTTTATCTGAGGAATCTTTTGGGTTTTTATTTTACCATATATTGCCATAAGCAAGATAATTAAAATAAAAATAGAATTTGCTTCCAAAAGTTTTCTCATGTATCTTTGTAATACCTCCTTTTGGGTCCTCACGCTTAATCTTGACACCAGTAACAGACACGCACACATACACACACACACACTCGCACACACACACACACACACACACACACACACATACTTGCACAAACACAAACACATGCATCTATATATCATATATTTTTATTTATATGTCACTGTTGTGTGTGTGTGTGTATATATATATACCTATATATTTACACTTCCCAAACAATTATATAAGTGAAATTGTACAGTATGTACTTTTTTCTGACTTACTTCATTTGGTATAATTATTTTGATATTTATGTTGTAGAATATACCAATAATTCATTTCTTTATTGCTAAATAAGTGTTTTATTATATGGATATGATATAGCTTATCCATTCACCTATTGATCAGTATTTGGGTATCTTATAGGCTGAGATATTATAAAGAAATATGCTGTGAATTTTTGTATATAAATGTTTATATGAACATCTGTTTTTATTTCTACTGGGTAAATCCCCATCAGTGAAGTGGCTGGATCATAAGTATGTTTAACTTTGAGAGATCTTAGATCTTAAACTGTTTTCAAAGTGTACCATTTTTTATTTCCATCAACACAATATGGAAGTTCCAATATCTCCATATTCTATCTATCTGGTGCTTATCATCATCTTAATTTTAGTCATTCTAAATATACAGTAATATACAGTGATGGTTTTAGATTTTCAAAGTGCAGGCAATGTTACCTGAACAGGTGTTTTCCTGCTTCTATCTCCCCTAGAAAAATAATGTGTCCATCATCCATGTACTACAGTGCCTATCTGGTAGCTTTGGAATCAAGCCGCAGGCCAGGGATTGACTGAAATGACATGAGACTTAAACAATTTTGAATTTTTGTTTCAATAATTGATTAACTTATGGGTTTCCTACATCTTGATCTATTATTATTTATATAAAATCAATTGTTTTCATCTAAAAATTACTCATGTGCATTATGAAAATTAGGTGGGCATCACTTTGGATGTACTTTGAAGTACTAAAGTTCTGTTAGACTGTGAATATGCCAAGATAAAACCTTCCTCTTGTGAAAAGGCTACTGTGTTTATATGTTATTTAAGCCTTTGGGAATTTGAAGATTGTTATATTTCTGATTTTTAGTTAAGATTTCCTGTGCTGCATGTACCTTAATTCTCTCAGGGCAGTTGAGTTTAAGATTTATGAGGTTACTGTTACAAGATTTGTAAAGATATGTGTCCCTGGATTAAATCCAGCCGTGGTGTATGATCCTTTTAATGTATTGTTGAATTCAGTTGACTATCATTTTATTGAGCATATTTGCATCTATGTTCATCAGGGATATTGGTCTGTAGTTTTTGTTTTTATTATGTCTTTGTCTGGTTTTTGTATTAGGTTACTGTTGCCCTCATAAAATGCATTTAGAAGTATTTCCTCTTTCTCAATTTTCTGAAAGTGTTTGAGAAGGGTATATATTAGTTCATTTTAGGTTTGGTTGAACTCACTATTGAAACCATCTGGTTGTGGACTTTTGTTTTTTGTAAAACTTTTGATTACTGTTTCAATTTCCTTGCTTGTAATTGTTTTTTTTTTTTTTTTTTTGGGTTTTCTATTTCTTCCTGATTCAATTTCAGATGGTTATATATTTCTAAGAATTGGTCCATTTCTTCTAGGAAACTCAACTTGCTAGCATACAAATGTTCACAGTAATCTCTTACACACAGAATTTCTAAGATGTCTGTTGTAAATTTTCCTTTATTTCTGATTTTCTGATTCTATTTATTTGATCTCTCTCTCTCTCTCTCTCTCTCTCTCTCTCTCTCTCTCTCTCTCTCTAGCTAGAGGTCCAGAGGCTTACATATTTTTGCAGAGAACTAATTTTTGGTGTCCTTAATCTTTTGGACTCTCTTTTTTGACTTCTACTTCTCTTTCATTTATTTCTGCTCTAATTTTTATTATTTAATTCCTTCTACTTGCTTTTGGTTTGGTTTGCTCATCTTTTTTTCTAATTCCTTAAGGTGAAAGATAAGATTTTTTGTTTGAGTTCTTTCTTTTTTCTTGATGTGGATATGCCTGTATTACTATATATTACTCCTTAGTACCACTTTTCTTTGTTTTCTTTGTAGATTTTGGGAGGTTGTACCCTCAATTTTTCTCAAGGTACTTTTTAAAAAATATATGTTTTTATTGTTATTTATGTCTTTTACATTTTGTATTCCCCTTGGGTAGCCCACCACCAATTCACCCGTGATCCATCTCCATGGTCCCTTGTGTTCTTTTCTATTCCATTTTGTGCGACTTTTTAATTTCTTCTTTGACTTCCTTATCAACTTAATAGTCATTTAATGGTGTCTTGGTTCAGTTTCCACATATTAGATATTTTTTTTCCCTACTTTCTTTCTGTGCTTGATTTTTAGTTGATACTATTGTGATCAGGGAACATAGTTGGTATGATTTCAATCTTCATGAATTTTTTGATACCTATTTTATCATCCAATATGTGATAAATCATGGAGAATATTCCATGAGCACTTGAAAAGAATGTGTACCCAGCTTTTTTTTTTAATGCAGTGCCCTATATGTATATGTTTTAAACCTATGTGGTACAATTCTTCTTTTAAAGCTATTGTTCTTTTTTATTTTCTGTCTAGTTGATCTTTCCCTGGGTGAAAGTGGAGTGCTGAAGTCCTAGCCACTAATGTGTTACTCCTCTGTTTTCAGATGTGCCTTAAATATTTTGATGCTCCTTCATTTGGTAAATACATATTGGTGTGTGTGTTTTCTAACATTGTGCCTTTAATCATTATACATAGTCTTCATTACTGTCTCTTGTTACCTTTTAAAGCTCTTTCTGCTTTTCTTTGGAGTTCATATGCTTGTATGATTTTCTTACCTTTTACCTTGAGCCCATCTTTATCTTTAGAGCTCATATATGTTTCCTGGAGGCAGCAGGAAGTTGTATTCTGTTTTCTGATTGAACCAACCACTCTGTGCCTCTTAATTGATGAGTTCAGTCTTTTTATAGTTACGGTGATTATTAGGTCTTTTTGTCCTTAGTGTTCTGGTTCTATCTATTTCCTTGTTCATTTTTTATATACTTTTCAAATTATATATGAGTGCTTCTTTTAACATTTCTTGCAGGGAAGATCTAGTGTTTACAAACTTCTTTAGCTTCTGTACATCTGAGAAGGTCTTATTTCTCCCTCATTTCTGTAGGAGTTACTTTCTTGATAGTTTATTCTTGGCTGAAAGTTTTTATACTGAAATATTTCAATAACATCATTCTTTCTTTTTCCATAGTGTTTCCTTTGAGAAGTCAGTTGTAAGCCTGTTAGGAGTACCTTTATAGGTTATCTGTTTCTTATCCCTAACCAGCTTCAACATCCTTTGTCTTGAACTCTTCAAAATTTAACTACTATGTAATTATACTTTTTTTTTAAAGATTGATTTATTTATACATACAAGCTGGGGTACAGGCCAGAGGTGTGGGGTAGCGAGAGGGTTCACCAGAGACAGAGTGGGGAGCAGAACAGGCAGATCAGAAATACACTGCTGAGGGGAGCAGCGGGCGAGGCAGGGGAGGTCTGCCGCACCATGTGGGAATCTCCCCAGCTGGGCGTCGAACTCGCATGGCCGCTGCCGACAGCTCCACAGCGCAGCGCCTAACTGCTGTGCCACCAGGGAGGCTCAATTATACTGTTTTTTAAACCACACTTTTTTCTAAACATATTTTAGAGCTTTTCCATATTTTCATGATGCAGAAAAAATTATGGTCTAACAGCCTTATCAAGGAGCATAGTGGCATTTGATATAGTAACTTCTGGAGATCCCATACTTCTTGGAATGAGGTTGTTGCAAGTCTGGTTATTTGTATTAATTACATAATAATGAACTCTACTAATGCTACTAAAACACTATGCTAAATTATTGAAGGTATATTGATCTCAATGAAATTATATAGAACACTACAGAAAATTAGTTTTTATATGAACACTATAAAGTATATCAACATGTTTCTCCTTAGTAATGATATATTCTTGGGTACTTCCTATTTCAGGAAGTATTATTGAAATTGTGGATCTGAGAATGAGGTAGTGCCTTTAGTTCTGTGATTATACATGCTAATATTGAGGGAAACTTTCAGATATTATAAGCAGATATTCCCTTTATTCCAGAACTCTCCCATCAAAAGAATGGGAATGATACTACTAATAAAACATTGGATACAATAGAGAATACTGTACTTTGTTATCTTAGGTTGCTCATGGATGACGATTTTAAAAAGTTTAAGCCTTTGGTTACCTTTGGGTGTGGTGTGGTAACATACATCTGAAAAGGTGTGAATCTATATATATATGAAACATATATAGCTGCATAAACCAATCTTACCTCAGTTAAAAAAAAGTTAAAGCCTAGTTAATTTTTCTGTCTTATCCTTTTGAAATTTTCATTGCTTTATCTAAGATGATTTTAACAATGTGTCCAGTAAGACTTGCTTCTATTATTTAAAAGTTACTTAGAATTTCTTAGAACTCACTGCAAATTCCTTTCCCCAGTATTCTTTTTGGATAACTGACACTTTTACCATCAGAATGAAATTTCCATGAAAAATCAATACTGCAAAATAACTTATTATATAGAGTACCGTTTGTCAAGGATCGCATTAACATGTCAACAAAGAAAGGTATTAAGTTATGTTTAGTTGTAGAACCCATTGAATGAAAATAAGAGAAAGTAGAACTTGATTCCAACTTTTTGGAAGAAAATTTTCACTTATGGTTGCTAGAGATGTTTCAATTCAAGCTGCTCAGATTAATGACCTCTTAAAAGGACAATTTCTAACACAGGAAATCCAGTGGATTCTTTATGATATCTATTCTTACCTATCTGTCTCATTTATACCTACACTTAGGGTCTAGATACATAATGAAAAAAAATCACTTTATTTTTTTCAGCTACCTGGAAAATATTTCCAGCTGTCTTTATTGGCGGTACACTATAAGTGGTATACATGAATCATATGATGTTGCTATTGGACTTGTTTAACATTTAAATGAGGTCAAGGAACTTTCTCACCAAGTATTTGACCCAGATGTATTCTTTACCTCTAATGTTAAGAATTTATTACTTCACGAGGTTTTCCATCCTACCTTTAGACACATTGGCAGAAAATGTTTTCTTATATGGAATTGAAATGGCCCATTTGGATTTTCCGTTGAGGCCTGAGTTTCTTAGTACAAATTTGTTATCAATTGTAGTCATTGAGAAATGTTCCAAAACCCTAGTTTATCCAATTTATTAATTCTTTGGCACCACAAGAAACGGGACATAAAATATCCAGGTTACATCTTCCTAACATGACCTCTTTTTCTGAAAAGTGTATTTTTGTATAAGGTTGACCTGTGAGGGAACGTGAACTTGCAA
The DNA here is from genome assembly GCA_004024925.1 of Scalopus aquaticus. Lineage (NCBI taxonomy): Eukaryota > Metazoa > Chordata > Mammalia > Eulipotyphla > Talpidae > Scalopus > Scalopus aquaticus. The sequence continues at coordinate 10,759 of PVIJ01005703.1, read as the reverse complement.
AGAAAATGTTCCCAGTTAAATTCTTAATACCGCATAACATTCTTACTAAACTTGAAAAAGCTCCATTGTCTTCTGGTAACATCATTTGGTAATAAAGAAGAAGAAATTATTCCCATATGGGTTTTGAAGTAAAATATAATTTTTAAATCTTGCTTATAATTATAACTTATTTTTTCACTTGTGGGATATGGCTTTAAATCTTAAATGGTACATCATTTATTTTATTCCTAGGGAAAGTATTTCTGAAGTTACGTTGTAAATAAAACAAGTTCTGATTTAATAATGTTGAATTGATGCCATATTCTTGAGATTATACCCAGAAATACTGAAAGAATGAATTATGTATGTGGCATCATATAACATTTTCCTTCCAAGTGTGTATAGTTTGCTAGAATTTACATTGAAATATTTTGGATATAGTCTGGTGAAATGGAGCCTGTGTAAGTAACAGTCACAGAGTTGTTACTTACTGAACAGTATACTAAATTTTGTTTCACAATCTTAAACTTTTCATAGATGATCTTCTTCAGTTGAATTGAAATGTACCCACATCTTGTTATGTCAGTTTTTAAAAAATCAAATCCTGTTTCACAAAGATGAGCTTGGTTTCCAGTGTGAAGAACTTGTGATCAGAAAAGGAGAGAAGAAAAAGCTAGGTAGAGGTTATTACAAGACTGAACCACAAAATGAGCCTAATTTTTTTAATAAGTTCATTTTAAATCCTAATATAATTTTATGACTTCAATCTACTAAACAGCATCTAATATTTTTGATCCTCTAACATTACAGTAGAGTATTACATAGAATCTAATTTATATCCATTACTGATAACATACGCAATATTTTTTGTGGGTCATTAAACACCGGAAAATCATAAAAATTGCTGCATGCTATGGTAGCATCCACATATTTGTATAATACACATTGAAAAGAATCAGAGAGAGGGAGAGAGAAATTTGGGTTGTTGGGTTAAACTTTTTAAATTGTCATTTTTTTTCTGAAAAAGTCAGAAAAATACTAAGTATGAATAAATGCTTTAATTCCAACTTATCATTTATGCTGCTCAGTGTGTGCCCTATTTTGAGACTTCATGTGACTGTTTTTGTTTCTTTTTGTCTTTTCTATTATATATAGGAGCCATTTGCACTTTCTACTCACATATACTTACCAATCCTTTTACCCTGCCCACTGGGTAGAAATGGTGGAATGGAGTGAAAAAACATAGACTCCGTGTGGGTGTTGCCATGTCTAATTTTGAAATTTTTACCAACATCATCTGTCCAGTTGTGGGATTTATTTGCCATTTTGGAATTTGTGCAGAGGTTTTTGGATATACCAAGAGATGCCCAGCTGACATCTTCACAAAGAAGTGTTTATCTATCCTTGTATGAAAATGCTATATTAAGAAAAGTACATTAGATTATCAGTCTGAGTTATTTTGCTGAAAACTGTTCTTTCAAGTTGCACATTGTAAATGAATCTTCTTTTTTAGATAGTATCTAGCTGCACAAACTAAAGCTACAGTTATTCCCCTGTGATGTATTTTTCATTTTTTAGAAATAAACTCTATGAAATGTCTTTCAAATATGTTTTTCTCTGCTGATCCAAACTTGTTTTAATCACACGAACCATTTCAAATTTTCCATTTCTCTGCAAGTGGATTTTTATTTAATAGGGTAGTTTATTGAGCCAAATAGTTTTGCTTGCTTATGTTGATGACACATGATTTTGGCTTTTATCTTCAAGTATAAAATCAATGTGTCTTAGCATTTACTAAGAAAAAGTTATGGGACCTCTTTGTAATTCTTTCTCAGATGATTGCTTTGTCTTGATTTATGCCTTCAAACTTTTTCTCATTCAGCAGAAAATATTGTATCACTTTCTGGAAGAACAACACGATCTATACCAATTTATGATCTTAGTGCAGCTTCTTCCCAGTTTTTTATAGAACATATCAACTCACTGCAGATTAGAGACACAGCTTTCTTCATATTCATATAGGTTGATGATCTTGATTTATACAAATTTATATCTAATTTTTTATATTAAATTTTTAGTAAAAACATTCCTTTTGTAATATAAAAGGAGATCATAGGTGATGATTATGTTCATATTTCCCAGAATTTTAAAATCTGAAAAGAAATTCACTGCTCTTGATTTTAACAAAATTTCCCTTATATCAAAATTGCCATTGAGAACTATATTAAGGGTTATTATGAAACTATTTTCAAGATGGCACTGTTAATTATTGCCAAATTGAAATCTGATTTTAAACTGTTGAAAAATAATTTCTTGAGATTCAAGAATTCAAGAATTATCTTCCAAGTATTTTTTACTTAAACGTACATTCTAGCTTACTTTATTTCAGTATTATTTATGTTGTAAATATAATGTTTCATTGTTACCACCTTGAACTTTTTTATTGAACTTAACAAATTATTAGTCCTGCTTTGTACTTGCACAGAAGATATTTAGATTCTATTATATAATGTCATCTCCAGAGGTAGAAAAGCAAAAATGTGAATGAATGAAATTCTGAAATATCTAAGGTAAAAGATGTTTATTGCGCCCTGAACTAGTCTCCAGGAAGCTTAGGTGTCAAAAGTAAAGGAGAAGAGTCCTAAAAAATGATTAATATGGAAAAATCTCAAAAAATCTCCAAAATCTCAGAATTGGGCTATTCAAAATCTCATTTTGGGCGATTTCTGTGGTATACACAAAACCTCTAGCTATCTGACAAAGGATTATTTTCCTCCCAATATTTGTATAAGTTGTTTATGGAAATTTCATTTACATTTTGAATCTGGAATTTCTAGGCTAAGATAGGTTTTTTAGGTGTCATTCTACTTAAGTAAGTATTATCCCTACTGGAACAACAATTTCTAGGGTTATATCACAATTTTTAATGTTCTACTATAATTCAAATATATTCAATTATAACTTTATATTAATTTGTAGCTACTATTTGGCATAAAATATGAATTTATTTTATTTTAAATATTTAAAATTTAAATAAATTTAAATATTAAAAAGCTTTGATACAATCAATTTAAATTTACTGTAGTAGAGAGTGAATTCAAGCTATTGAACAAAATGTAATATGAAATTTGGAGCAAAACTTCTTAAGTTCAAATAGATGTCACTGTCATCTATTAAATATGTAGCCTTAGTAACTTCTGGTACTTGTGATCTGTACCTGTTGCAAACTCTCTGTGCTGCAATTTCTTTGCCAGTAATTTGACATAATAATAGCACCTACCTTGTATAATTTTTGTGACGATTGCATGTATTAATAAATACTTAGAAAAAGTTAGGCAGGGTCCTCTCTGGTAGCCTAGGGTTTAAGTCTCAGTGCTATCACCATTAAGGCCTGATTTTGATCCCCAGCCAGGTAGCTGACCCATATGGCACAGGACCTCTCCTGTCTCACCTGCTGCTCCCCTTAGCAATATATTTCAGTAGATATGCCTGTTCTGCTCCCACTCCATTTCTGGTTATCTTCTCACCCCCACACTTCTGGCCTACACCCTACTTCTATACAAAAATAAATAAATAAATTTTTAAAAAGGAAAAAAGCATAGGGTAATTATTCAAATATCAATGATACATATTTAATAATGAGAAGTATAATAGATATTACTAAGTTGAATAATGAAAATTAAAAGTTGCCCCTAGACTAGAATAAAAATTATATGATCCCTATTTTGTTTCCAAATGATTGAGGAGATAAAAACCATTTCCTCTATCTTAATGCCTAATTATAACTAAATAAAGGCATTTTTTGCCTCATGGTCGCCAGAGCAATTTGTTTGTTCTCTCTTCCTCTTACCATTATTGTGCTACATAATTTTAAAAGGTCAATGAAGTAATAGTACTGAATAATAGTTTTGGGGGTCATAGTGACAGAGTCTAAAACTTAAAGGTAGTAAAGAAGCGTTATGAAGAACTCGATGCCAATAAATTGGACTCATTAGATGAAATAAAGACAAATATATCAAAACTGACTTAAGAAGAAATAGAAACTCTAAGAGCCCTGTTTCAATTAGAGAAATTTAATTTACATTTATATTTCACACTAGGAAAACTTCATGTCTAGATATTATTACTAATTAATTATATTAAAAAATATTTTAAAAAAGGAAAAAATATTTCCCAACCCAGGCCAGTATTATCCTCATCCCAAAACTAAACAGAAATGTCATGAGAACCAGTATGAACTTAGACATGACTTTTTTAACACAATTTTAGCAACTTGTGTTTAGCAATATTTAAAAAAGGATATTCTATAGCATGACCAAATGGGGTTTATCTCAACAATACAAGTTTGGGCTAACATCTGAAAATCTACCTTGTTAACAGAAAAATGAGGTAACATCAGAGTTGTGTGGTGGGAATCCACAGGGATCCCCTCCTTTAGGGCAGCTCCTCGGTCTTAATGTCTTTTGTGGTCTGTGTCCTCTTTCACTCGAGGCTGTGTTTAAGCACTTAAATGCTTGACAGCAGACATGAATTTTGGTTGCTAGGGTTCACAGACCGGAGGTGTTCCCTTTTCTTGCTTGACACAGAACATTTTCCTGAGGTGTTTATTCCTGTTATTGATACTTACATTAGATATTGACTATAATCCTAATTTGTCCTAAAGGCCTCAAGTCAGATTTTGGGCCTTTGCCTTCTGTTTTTCCTTCTGGCCTCTATTTATATCAGTTTTATTCATGTAGATATAAAACAAAATAACCATGATTAATATTTATTTAACACTGTTATGTGCCAGATCTGTGTTTTATACATGATCAGTAAGAGGAGGGCTTCATTTTTTTCATGGAGAAAATAGAATTGTTCTTTAATGATATAATATAATATATAGATAATATTGTATATCTAATATAATATAAGGGGATATAAGGTGAATTAGATAAAAGGACTCTGTTTTATCTTTGCCTCTTTTCTGTAAGGTTAAAATAAAACTTTTAACATTAATAGAACTAAGTTGTAAAGATTTGCCATGTAGTGTCAGTGTTCAAATTTTTAATTACTTGTTTAAATTGCTTTTAGGACAAAAGTTCTATTGACTCAAACCATGGCAAAATGACATGAGTGTGAGCCATTTGGAACAGAATGAATTTGGGTGTTTATCTAGACCGTAGTCAGCTGAAATGTTCTATTATGGATATTAGTTTTCTAAAAATTATCAGTCTAATTATGGACACGTAGATTATAATGATCTAAAAAACGGAGGCCAGTTCCCAATTCTTACAGTATCAGTTAAACTTAAAAGCACATATGCAGACATACAGACAAATCACAACGAATACCACGATGACAGTGTCCAAATTAGTGACTATGTGGCTCCCAACCTCTTACCTGTCTGTGCCTTTTCAGTGTTTTAATGTTAGAGCAAAGTGGTTCAGGGGATCAGCTTGTCTCTCAACACTTTTATTGATAACATTTTTACGCTTGTCATCTTTGAGATGATTCTCATTTTTCCTCACATACCCCACTGCTTGGGGTGAAGATGAATCATTTTGTTTTAGTAGAACTGTTCAATTAAAAACAGCTTTCCAAGAAGCTTGAAAAACATTACTGGGAACAAATATTCTTTCTACTGATTTCCAACATGGTGACCTTTTGTATTTCCAGCAAGTGTTAAGATGAACAATTGATTTTACATTTAATAGGGAACGTAGTGTTTTGTAATGAAAGTTTGTAATGAAAAGTGAGAATGACTCTAAAATCAATTTGCCTGAATTTGAAGTACCACATTAAAATGAATCAACTTATACCATCATGCGTACAAAGAATTTATCTTTATTTTTTTCAATATGTTCCTTGTTTGGGGGAAAATACCTTCATAAGAGGTTTTCCTGTTAGATTATTAGTTATTCTCTATAATTTTGAGATGCTTTTAATATGGAATTCTCTTGTTTTGCTTTTGAGAGACATGTATGTTAGTTGTGCTCTTATGCTGAGTTTGGAATTACTAAGTATTTTACATTTTAATATTCATGTTAAATGAATGCAATTTATCAACTTTCATTTTCAAAAATATGGGGAAATGACTTGATAAAATGAAGTAGCATCAAATCAGGAGTTCGAATACCTGTATTCTAAAATTTAAGTGGCCCAAATATTAGCTTGATGACCTTACATATGTTACTTCTGATGACTTAATTCCTCATAAGAATAATGAAATTATCTAAATTGTTTCTAATTCTAAAATTCTGTGAATTCTACTTTTAGATTTATAATTGATTGATCTATGCAATTTTTCTTATATTCAATGTATTACAAAATTCCTTCCTATTAAAAAACTAACCTTTAGTTTAATCACATCTTTAAAAAAGTTTTTTTAACTTTTTGTATGAACTGTCATGGATTTTAACTATGGTTAAGCCCTCCAAATACATTTAAGATCCATTTATGTTTTAATTTCCTTTCAGAAATTTCAATTTTTACTTAGAGAGTTGTTACTCATATCAACAACTCTACTATTATACATTTTAGAGATGGCCATTGTTTCTCTCTGTTTTTTCATATTAGTAAAATATATTCATTTTCTGAAAGGAAATTAATTGCCTGAAAGGAATGGAACATAAATAGCAAAAATTAAATTTTAAGTATCATCTTTAAATTTTAACTAAGTTCAAGGGGAGTTTTTTTTTAATAAAAAAATAATTTAAAAAAGTCATTACATTAAGGCTTTTTTGTCTATCAATATGTTCATCTGCTCCCTGATATTAAGTCCTACTGTATCCTAGACATTATACTCCTTGGTGATGATACAAACACAAATATATATGACCATTATTCTCATGGAGCATCATAGTCTGGAGGGGACAAGGTGAGTCAGAGACATGTAAGAAAATAATCATAATTAAAAGGAAGTGACATCTGACTCAACATGGTGGTATCAAAGAAGATGTTGTATGACTTATGTCTTACAAGTATCAGTAAGAGATAGCCTGTGTTGGAGGTAGGAGATAAGGAAGTTCATGCAAATATACAGACTAGGCACCACATACTGATATTAACAACCACTAAGCAGTTCGAAAATTCTTTGTACACAAAGTTTGAGGCTGAGAGGAGTATATACAAAACCTAGGTCAGGAAAGTCTCATTTGTCATGGCTAAGAATGAGTGCATTGACCCTCAGGAAATGGGGAATAATCACCCATTTTAACCTTAAGTGAGGGGATCAGATAGACCTCTCTGTTGACTACAGGGAGGACATGTTTGAAAAACACTAAAACTTTATTTACAAGTTTGCTGACCCCTGATCATAACAACCAGCCACTATAAATTCATTATAAAGATCATTTGTTGTTATTGTTGACCACAGAAATTGTGTCTTCCTTAAACATGATTCTTTGTTGTTATTTTAATCCCTATGCATCTTGCAACATTACCCATTACTGACCTGAACATAAATGTTGACCATTTCCAAGTATTAGGATTTATTTGAATTGTTTAAATGGCTGCATAATTAGTCAATCAACATTTCCAGGCCTTTTCTCTCTTACCCCAGAGACAGAAGACATTAATTTCTAACTAAAAAGTCTACTGGGCACTGTATTAATTCTTCCTGATCATCTAGCTTATGAATATACACTAAGAACAATCTTGGGGTAACATCAGTCTTATAATACCTCACAAGGCTAAGATATGGAATAATGCTTTTCTAATAAGGTTGAAAGCAAAGTGTGTTTTCAGATGTTTAATAGAATAGGTTGGAAAGAGGTCACTAACACAAGGACGAAAGAGATGCAAAAGAGCATGAAAATGAGAACTTGAGAAGGGGAAGCCATCTCTGTAGGATTTGTATGAATTACAAGGAAGTGAATTTCTTAAACTAGGCCAAAGGAATCACTTTTAATAATGCATATATTGTGACTATCCATTCTCTCATGTAAAAATATGTAAAAATAAGTCTAATTTTCTGTTGTATGATCACATCATTAATATGCTGTTTATACATATGGTTTACTATATTTAGACCCCTGTTTTCCTTGGATATCTTGCCTCTCCTTTCATGCTTAGATAGCTTTATGTAAAATTAACTTTCAAGACATTAGGGAGAGGTGAAAATTTGAATTTCATGTCATTCACAATTTCCATGTGGTTTAGGGTTAAAGACAACTTTTAAAAGGCCATTGCTCACTTGTGTTTTCTATAGCACCCACAGACTTGTCAGTATACAACTCAGAAACCAGTCTGTTTATCAGAAAAAAGTAACACTTAAGACATTTAGATTTGTGCTTCTTAAGTGAGAATTTCACTTTGACATGTGTGAGCCAATCAATTGGACAGTATTAGATTGTAGTCTATTAAAATCTTATTATGCCGAAGTATATCATTGTTAAATAATAAAAACATAATTTTCTGAACTTTTGAATCAATAGTTCTAAACCTTTAACTTTTTCTTTCTGATATTGACCAGGATTTTTTCAATTCAATGCTTCTGGAACTTAGTTAAGTTCCAGTTAAGTTCTTAGTTAAGTTCCAGTTAAGTTCTGGAACTTAGTTAAGTTCCAGAAAGTCACTGCTATTTATTAGAGGGAAAAAAAGCCCACCCAAATGTTGTCCCTTCTTGTACATTTAAAATAACAGAGAGAAATGGAGCTGAAATAACCTTTGTGATTTGCAAAATGTTTAAAAACCATGGAAAGCAAGTCATTCTCACATGACTCAAATACTTAGAGATGATTTTTATAAAAGTTTGTGATTCTTCACTCCAGAAGAATAACATAAAAATTTCTGTAACACACATGAATTTTTGAATGACTTTATTTTCTCATGCACATCCCTTCATCCTTGATTTCTAAAAATTGAGAAATTATGAGGTTCTGACTTCCTATGAGTCTACCAAATTATAGATTAAATAATAAAATATTAGATGTTGTCTAAATGTGTTTATAGGAGTTTGATTACCACAGTTGTTAGTCAATTATAAAAAGAGGCTGAAAGAGTTATACTGTTTTTTGTTTTCTTTGTTTCTGCACTTTTAATTGAGAATACTGAGTGAAAATAAGTGGAAACCATTAGTAAGTACAAGTGTTTGTTCTGTGGAAAATTGTTAGTGAATAGCAAGAGAAGACTTTTCACTGCTGAATTGAGAAATAAATTGAGTTACTTGAGAATAATATATGTAAATTATAAAATGGCCTTCACTAAACTAGCATTTTGGAAAAAAAATCAAGTAGTTGACTGTTTCTGATTCATGGCAATAAGTATGGAAATGTTTTAAATTTGTTTACTGAGATATGATTTATACTAGTAAAATTATCCCATTTGGGTGAACAGTTCTATAAATTTCACGAACTTAGGCCATTGTGTAGCTTTTGCAATAAAACAAAATAGAAAATATTTCCATCATCTTCACAAATTTCCTGTTCTTCCATGCAGTCAATGCTCTTCTTCCCCCAGCCCTTGCCCATAGTCATCTTGAGTTTCCCTTACAGCTCAGGCTTTTCTAAAATATGTAAATGAATTGAATAACACTGTGGCCATTTGAGTCAGATGTCTTTCCCTTTATAGTATAGTGCTTTTGAAATCCACAGATGATGTTGAATATACCATTAGTACAGAACTGTAGGGGATTATGTTAAGTGAAATAAGTGAGAAGAAAGACTAATACTGGGTGATTTCACTCATGTGGCATATAGTTTGTTATTTTTCATGGCTGAATGATGTTCCATTGTATATATCTACAAGTTGGCTTTTTACTTTTAAGTTGAGGGATAATTTTGATTGTTTCCAATTTTTGAAGATCATAAGTAAAGCTGCTATAAATTTAATGAATGAGTTTTTGTTTAAGCATGTCTGTTTTCTCATGGGCAGACAAATGCGTATATGTAGAGTTGTCACATTATATAGAAATGTATGATTGATTTTATAAGAAATTACAAGGTTATCTTTCAAAGTGCTTTATCATTTTGGATTTTTATAAGCAATGCATTGGAACTCCAGCTGCTGCATATAGTGTATATGCTTTTATAAATTAAAAAAAATTCTTGCTTTCAAGTCCTTCCCAAAATGTATTATAGTTAAAAATTGACATATTGTGCTATAATTTTATTTTCTTTTCTGAATCTATGCTAGCTAAAATAGGTGGTAGTTTGAAATATTTTTGTTGTTGTTGTTAGGTAATAGGGCCTATAAGGGATTTTTTAAATATTTTAAAATATATTTTTATTGTTATTTATGGTTTTTACATTTTGTATTCCCCTTGGAACACCCACCACCAATTCACCCGTGATCCATCTCTGTGGTCCCTTGTGTCCTTTTCTATTCCATTTTGTGCCTTTATCCTCCCCTCCCTCCGCGCCCCTCCCCCTACTTGCTGAGTGTCTCTCTCCTATTTGGTTTCCCTATAGTCCTGTTAAAAGTGAAACCATTTGATATTTTTCTCTTTCTTTCTGGCTTATTTCACTGAGTATGATCCCTCTAATTCCATCCATGTCGCTGCAAATTGCATGTGTTTATCTTCTTTGAATGCTGAATAGTATTCCATTGTGTATATGTACCACATCTTCTTGATCCAGTCATCTATTTTTGGACGTCTGGGTTGCTTCCATACCTTTGCTATTGTGAACAGTGCTGCGATGAACATACGGGTGCATGTATCCTTTCGGATTAGTGTTTTTGTGTCCTTTGGATAGATTCCCAAAAGTGGTATTGCTGGGTCGTATGGAAGCTCCATGTTTAGCAGTTTGAGGAATCGCCATACAGCTTTCCATAGTGGTTGGACCAGTTCAAATTCCCA
>PVIJ01005702.1:16464-100878 GCA_004024925.1 Scalopus aquaticus | reverse complement strand
CCAAAATCAACACAGCCATCGTTAACCTCCCCATGGGTCTCTCACCCACATCTCTTTCAATCAGTCCAGGCCAGTGCAGCTTCTTTACAAGTCTCTCTGCTCCCTGGGCCTCTTCTGGCCTCCATCCTTCTTCTGTCTCCTCCTGTCTTCTGTCTGTGTTCTGTGTCTCCTCTGTGTGTGTCCTCTGTGTGTGTGTGTCTCTTCTCCAGCTTCTTACATCCTGCTCAGTTCCACCCTACCTTGGGTGAGACAGGGAACCTGGGACACAGAACCTGGGACACACCCTTTTTCCTGGGGACCACCCTGTTACACTGTGTCTGTGGCTCCTCTGGGTCTGGGCCAGCTCAGCTGGTCTCTGCTGGGCTTGCTTGTGGCTGTGTGGTCAGCGGGAGGGTCAGTGAGTGCCTGGGCTGGTGGGCAGCTGCTTGGCTCCCCTCTGTTCCAGCCCCTGGTGCTCACGGGAAGCCAGCCAGCCTCCGCTCCCCAAGACTGACTAGAGAGGAAAGCCCTAAGAATACAGACTTTTAAGCTTCTGCTTAGAGCGCGTTCGCTAATATCCCCTCCCCCAAAGGGGAGGCTTGTTAGTCTTGCCCACTCTTGGGACAAGAGTCGTTTTGGTGTTAGGTGGGATCACGCGCCTTAGTCACCTAGACGGTGCCTCAAAATGGGATTTTTTTTTAAATACTTTTTTTTTTAAGATTTATTTTATTTGTACATACAAGCTGGGGTACAGGCCAGAGGAGTGGGGCAGTGAGAGGGTCCACCAGAGACAGAGTGGGGAGCAGAACAGGCAGATCAGAAGTACACTGCTGAGGGGAGCAGTGGGCGAGGCAGGAGAGGTCTGCCGCGCCATGTGGGACTCTCCCCGGCCGGGCGTTGAACTCGCGTCACCTCTGCTGACAGCTCCACAGCGCAGCGCTCAACCCCTGTGCCACCGGGGAGCCCCGGGATTTTTTTTTTTTAAGGAAAACAAGAGGCTATATTGAGAATGAAGGGGCCCCTGATTTGAAATGAGAACTCTTCCCCATCTACCCCACCCACAAGCCCTGTCGGCTTCGCCTTCAGGACACTCTCCCCTCCCTCTCCTTTCTTCCTAATGCAGGCCTCCCTCCGCGGTCTGGACCTCAGCAGTCACCCCAGCATGCCTCCTGCGTCTTTTCTGGGGAAAACAGATCCCTGGATCCGCTAGAGCGAGAGCGCTTCGGAAGCCTCCTTGCAGCCTGCGGCCCTGCGTGTAAGCCCTCCCGGCCCGAGTCCTGCGCGGCCACCCGCTTGCCTTCGCCTGGCCCCCGCTGGCGCTGATTTCGATTTTGCCACCCAACCCCCCCCCCAAAGGGAAATCCCTGAGGGAGGGTCCTGCTCCTGTTCACCCGCGAGAGCGCCCCGCGCAGGGTCATCTGCGCTCACCCCACAGGGCCCCAGTGCAGAGCACGTGCGGAGAGCTAGGCAGGAACCGTGGTCCTTCCGTGTTCAACTCGGACCCCACTTTCATTAACGAGGTGGTGAGAGTCCTGAGCCGGTGCTGGGGCCTTGACGGAGAGGTCGCCCCTGGAGGTGCCACGGACCCCACAGAGACCCCTCTGGCCCGGGAGCCTCGGCCCTGCCGGGGCAGCGACCCAATGACGGTGCACCAGAGCCGTCCACTAGAGGGCAGCAGAGCGCGGCTGTGAACGGTGCGCTCTCGAAGGCAGCACCTCGGGGTGGCAGAAGGCAGGCTAGTGCCGGTGGCCTACAACACAACGTGATGTTTAATAACTAAGTTTTTTCTCTTTTTTTGGAGGCTAGGTTTAAAATGGGTGGGGCTTTCTGCCTGCTGTGTCTGTGCAAGCATCTGCTCTCCTTTCCCTTTTTTCCTAGTAAACCTTCCCCTATTTGGATAGAAAAAAATAGAAGGGAGGATGCCTGGGTTCCCTTTAAAGACACAAACTAGAGGTTGTGCACATTACTGTTGCTCACATCCCCACTGTCCCCAAAATACTGCTGCTGAGGATTTGTGTGGACACTCCGGCCAGGCTCCAGGCAGGCTGTGAAATGTAGCCTTTCTTCTGGGTGGCCAGAATTCTGTGCTTTTGCAAGGACATGGATTTGGGGGTGAGCTGGTGGTTCCGGCCGCTGACCCTCAAACGAGCGGAGGTTAGATAAACGGGGTCATAAAAGGGCTGATTTTTAGTTAGGGCAGTGACTTCTGAGCACTCTCAGATCCAAGCCACTGGTCGTTCCTTCTTTGCTTGTGCTTCCACTGAATTCGTTGCATTAGTGGATTTTTGGGGTTTACAACCCGGAATGTTCTTTTTGAATCCTTTTTGGCTGGTGTCCTGTCATTATGAATATGCTGAACCAGTATGGTAGCTTTATTAAAAACTTCTGTTTGCCTTATTAGCATCTTCTTATATTTAGTAGGGCCATATGGAAGTTTCATCTCCCAGGAGATGAGTGGCGAAGTTTGAGGAGTCAGCTCTCTTCTTTTTGCATTTGGCTGATTAATCACTTCGGAACACGCAGTTCCAAGCCACCCCCCACGTGTGGCCATTCTGCTGGCGACCAGCACTGTCCCGGGCTGGAGATCTCTCCTGTCTGGTTTCCCATCAGTCCTTCCTGCTCCTTCACAGACTTCATACTCGTTCTAAAGCCATTTGCCTTACCCCCTTCTCTCCCTTCTCTCCTTAGACACATGGGAATAAAGCATATTAATTTCATGCAGATAGGTTTGTACTCACTAGAAGAAACAAGTCTCAAGTATATAAATACTCTTGTTAAAATCAACAAAAATCAGTTGATCACTTGTTTTGTTTTTTAATTCTCCTACCCCCTTTTTGCCTATTTTATATTAACTTTTCCTCTTTTGAATATCATTATAGATGCTTGGAATTTCACACACAACTTTTTTTTGAAGTAAATTTGCATTTTATTTTATTTTTGATAAATATTTGATTTATTTAGTTTTGTTATTCATATCTTTTATATTATTGTGTGTTCCTCGTAGGTTACCCACCACCTGTTCACCCGTGGAACCATCATCATAGTCCCCTGTGCTCCCCTCTTCCCCTCTCTTGAGCCCTTACCCTCCCCTCCTCCCTTGCTGAATGTCGCATTCTTATTTGGCTCCCCTGTATTCCTGTTATCAGTGAAACCATTCGATATTTTTCTCTTTCTTTTTGGCTTATTTTACTGATCACGATCCCTTCTAGATCCATCCATGTTGCTGCGAATCGCATGTGTTTGTCTTTTTTGAATGCTGAATAGTATTCCATTGTGTATATGTACCACATCTTCTTGATCCAGTCATCTATTTTTGGGCATCTGGGTTGTTTCCATGTCTTAGCTATTGTGAACAGTGCTGCAATAAACATACGGGTGCCTGTATCCTTTTGGAGTAGTGTTTTTGTGTCCTTCGGGTAAATTCCCAGAAGTGGTATTGCCGGGTCGTATGGAAGCTCCATTTCTAGCACTTTGAGGAAACGCCATACAGCTTTCCATAGTGGTTGGACCAGTTTGCATTCCCACCAGCAGTGTAGGAGAGTTCCTTTTTCTCCACATCCTCACCAACATTTGTTGTTACCTGTTTTTCTAATGTGTGCCATTCTCACTGGCGTGAGGTGGTATCTCGTGGTTTTGATTTGCATTTCCCTGAATTATAAGTGATGTTGAGCATTTTTTCATATACCTGTTGGCCATTTGCTTTTCTTCTTTGGAGAAATGTCTTTTTAGCTCTTCTGCCCATTTTTTGACTGGATTGTTGACTTTGTTTTTGTTGAGTTGTGTGAGCTCTTTGAGATTTTTGTTATCAGTCCTTTATCAGTTGTATTGCACACAAAACTTTTTTTCAACTAACCATCCTTCCCCTTTATTCTTCCCAACCCCTCCTGCTTCTTTTATTCCTCCATGTGCTTCTCCTTAGGCTAAATTATTTCAACACTGCAAAAGGCGGCCCCTGTGAACTGGCTTCTTGGTCGTTTTGGTGCTGCCCGGGCTTTTGACAGCATCATTGTCTTCCAGCCACAATGAGCTTATCCTGGATTTTAATAAATTTTCTAATTAATGTCAACTTCTTCCAATAAGCCCTGGTTGTCTCCTCTCAGCAGAGAACAGTTTTCATGGTTAAAATCTGGGGCCAGTAAGCACGTGTGAGCACTTATAGCGGACAAGAAGCTGCTGTTGGATTCCTTTTAGTGGTGAAACTGGACAAGATAAACCCCCAGTTGTGGTTTGGTGTTTTTTTAGATCCTTTCTTTTTTAAAGTTTTAATTTGGGGGTTACATTTTTGCTCCTCCATATGTGCAACTGTCCCACCCATTCTCTACCAAACCACCCATACCAGTACCCCATCTGCCTCCCTCCCCACTCTCTCCTCCCTCCCCCTGTTCACTCTGGTAACATTTAAATTCCAGATAATCCTTTTTTAAAGTCAGGAACTTACACAGAGTTTATCTTTTGTGATACACTCATAAAGAAGTCAGTTGTTCCACATCTGAAGAGGTCAATACGCACAAATCATATACTGTGTTGTCAACCAGTGTTATCACAATAACAAAGAATACAATTAAAAAAATTTGACCAATGGTGAAAACAAATAAAAATAGTCAAAGGCTTCTTCAATTTTCCAAAAGGCATTGCTTAACCTTGCCTATGACAATATTCATTTTGTCGTATTTAAGTGCCTGATGTTTCTGTGGCCGGGCTGAGACACTGACATAGAGTCTTAGCTTCATTAAGTAACTACTTAAGCTATTTCTGCCTGTCTCACATAATTTGGACTACAATTTTACTTTGGTATGAGAGGCACTGCATTATACAGTGTCACTAAATCTGAATGGTTGTTCAGGAAAAGAAGGTCAGAAAGACACAGGCCGTGTGGATTCAGAGCAGACAGCTGTTTGGCCCTCTCCCATCCATTCAGCCTCCTAGAATACTGTAGGGTAATGGGAAAATTATCAGGTTTTTCCACCCTCCCCTCAATAGATCGCTGCAGGCCTATGCGCGTGCCCAGTGGCAGGCACGTGGAGTGAGGTGCGGGCCTGCATGAATAGGCGCACCTGAGCCAAGATAGAGGTGAAAAGCAGTAGCAGCAGAGAACCGTGGCATGGTGTGGTAGGAGTGGCAGTGTGTGGAGGTGTGTGTTGGAGTACCATAGATTTCGGCAGAGTACAGTGGAATACAGTGAACAACATGAAAATGACTAACAAAACAAGTCTGCTAGGGCTGATGCTGAACTTGCTTGGATTAGGATGGTTGCACAACAAACACTTACTCTAATGTCCACCTGAGATGTCACTCCCTTGCCCACTCTTGGGCCAGGTGTTTCTTGAAGAGTTGATTTTGTGTCTGACTCATTTTACCATGAATTATTTGCATCAATGTGCTTTTGCAGCACATTAAATAATTAAGAATGTTTAAGTATAGAGTTAATAATTTAGGGGGGTGTCAAACTGTTTTGATTATTATTTAATTTTTCCCGATGATTTTGATCCATTTAGCTTTTCTACCTCTTATAAAAATTTGGGTAATTTATATTCTTCTGTAAAGCTTCCCATTTCACATAAACTTTAATAATTTGGGCATAAAGTTGCATACCGTTCTCTTTTCCTGTTCACGAAGATCTGGGTTGTTCTTTGTGTTCTGCTATTAAAAATGATGCAGGTATGAACATTCTTGTATTTGTCTTCTGGTTATGGAATTTTTGCAGAATAATGCCAAATTATTTTCCAAAGAGATGTGATTATTTGTATGTCCAGTAGATTGTTTTGATGTGGTGCTCTACTGATAGTTGGTGCTAACACTGTGTAATGAGGCAGGAATTTTCTTTGCCCATATACCATGAAATTTTAGGTCTAACCTGGTCTTACATTATTACCAATCGAGCATTGAGTGTTTCACCATTAAGTATGATGTCCATCATGCATCTCCCTTTAAACATCACCTAACTAGAGTCTTGGTTTTTTAATTCAGTGTAACGATCTTTGCCTTTTAATGAAATGTTTAGCCCATTTGTATTTAGTGTAATTACTAATTTGGATATATCATCTTGCTAGTTACTTTTTCTTTGTTTCACTAGTTTTTTTGTTCCTTTTATCTCTTTTCATTGCCTATCTTTTGATTAGTCAAATATTTTAGAATCTCCTTTTTATCTATAGAGTTAAATTTTATAGCCAGAATTCTTTTAAAATTTTATTCTTTTTGCTTAAATATTTTCACTTATTTATGAATTTATATGTAACCATTTCAAAAAGCAAGCACACTGTTGTAAATACTTAAGCTATTTCTGCCTATTATACATATATTCATGTTCCGTTTTTACAAAATTCTATAAGGACCTATAAAAAAAATTCCACCTCCACTCTCAGCACTCAATCTCTCAAGCAACAGAAATCCACGAAGACTTAAAACATAGACACTAAATATTGCTGCCACAGAAAATGGTTAATTAAGCAGAAATTTTATTTCCAAAATCTTCAAAGATTATTACAAACACAAATATTCTTTAAAAGTGTCCCAAATTAGGGCCTCCCTGGTGGCACAATGGGTTAAGCACAGCACTATGAAGCTATCCAGAGCCATTGCAGCATGAGTTTGATACCCAGCCAGGGAGCTTCCCACATGGCGCAACAGACCTCTCCTGCCTCGCTCGCTGCTCCCCTCAGCAGTGTACTTCAGTAGATCTGCCTGTTCTGTTCCCCGCTCTATCTCTGGTGAATCCTCTCACCACCCCACACTCTGGCCTACACCCCAGCTTGTATGCATAAATAAATAAATCTTTAAAAAAAAAGTGTCCCAAATTAAATCAAAGACACATCATCAGAATAAAACACAATTAGAATGCATTTCAATTGTAACAGTTGCCCACTACTTTGTTTTTAATCATTGCAAGGTCAAGGCTTGACTTTGCGAAGTAGAAAAGTTGTTTATGTTCTTAGACCCATTTTATTCTTAGACCAGTGAAACCATGAATGAGAATCTTTATTTATTCCCCAAAGTTATGAAAACATGAAGCTATGACTGAATGCCAGCCACATGCCACCTGTAGAAAGCTGTCTCTCACGGGAACAGCCTTGGCCCCAAAGACTTACTTTCCCTGTGATTTGAGGACACTCTTAGGAGATGAGCCTTGGCCTAAGGAAAAAAAGAGGCCACACATTCATCCATAAAATGATGTATAAGAGGGTGCCTACTGGCACCCACTGAGGCTGGCTCAGAAAATTGAAATTTCTCATTTACATGGGAGACGATCACTTTCTTAAGCTAAGCTCATAGTTTCTTGGCTCCTGTGATGCGATTTAACTAGTCCAGAATCCAATATATTCATGTTAATCAGATCTACGGGAGTCAAGTGCCCTGTAAAGTTGGGATTGGCCCGAGCAGTTCATTATGTCCTTGTGGGAAATCTGCATGGAAATAAAATTATTGGAATATTGTGTAGTTCATAGCATCAACATAGGAAGAGTTAACTGGTTTTAAGAGGAGTCTCTAAGTTAAGGTAGCTGGAGGCCTTCTCATTTGTTGGAAGAAGTTATTGTTGAACTTGGTGGAGCCTAGAGGCCCTCCAAGGACAGACAGGGACAGGCACCTGGGTGCTGCTTCTGTCCTCGAAACTCCTAATTCTTTTCACTGGCAGGTCCACCCCGTTGGGTATACTATTTGTCTAGCGTGTAGGTTGGAATAAACAAATTTTGCTTTTTGGTGTGTGTTTGAGACCATATCTATCTAGTCCACTCTGAAAATTTTCTGGATCGTTTGAGTGATACTTCAGGCTTTTCAAGTTCATTAGATGCTTTTGTATGCAAATCCCAGTGCATACCACAGATAATGATCCCATCTGATGCTTTACTCTGAGGGTAACCCTTTTCCAAGTCCTTGGAGATACATTTTAGGGGATTCCAGAAATGTCAGTGTCAGTGAAATCGGCAGAATGACAGTACCCGTCATCAGTGCCAGACAGAGTCTGGATGTTGTTTATAACAGTTTATAAGGATCATTAAAACATCATTGGAATCACGAGGAAATGGAGAAAAAGCCATTTCTTAGAAGACCTTTTCATAAAGAATATTTTACGTGATTAAATAAGCTATTAAATTTTTTTTTTGATTCACCACCGCTGGTTTTATTTCTAGCTTGACAATTTTTGTAAAATATTAAGTAACAATTTACTATTATATAAATATATATATATATATATATATATATACATGTTGAGTCCAAATGAAAGCCTGTGACAATTAAATTTTCAAAGTCTTTCATTTTTTTGTCTTTACCTTTGAAAATGTAATTTTATGTATTTGTATTTTACTAGATGCTTCCATCCTTTCTGTTATGTTTACAGCTTCCTAAATGTTGTTTACAAAGACATTTCTAAGATAAATAAGAAGCTGTCACTCATCCTTCAAAATTAAATTTCAAGAGCACTGGTATTTATAGGCTAAAGTGAATTTTTTTTATTAAAAATAATAATTTATTCTTTTAATTGTGGTAACATTAGGATTCTCCCCAAATTTCTGAGGTAGAAGTTGAGGTCTCCACTACTAATAAGAATAGGCAGTACCCAAACTTAGGTCCTTTGTCTTTGTTGAAAAGGGTATGAAAGTTGGAGTCCTGGAATAAAATTTCAAGACAATAGCAGCCAATGTGCTCCTCCTTAACTCCCCTTCCTTGCCCAGGAATTTCATTCAAGAAATGCTCTTCCCTCCAGTGTTTTGACCCTCCTACCTCCCCTCCCCTTGCTGGATGCTTCAGAGCCATGGTCACCTTACAAGTTTTATTTTTTCCTGACCCTTCAGTTTCTCTATATTCCACACGTAAGTGAAACCATCTGATATTTATCTTTCTCCTTCTGACTTATCTTGCTTAGCACCAACCCTTCCAGCTCCATCCACATTGCTGCAAATGGCGTGCACGTATCTTTTTGATGGCTGAGTAGTATTCCATTGTGTAAACATCACATCCTCTTAATTCACTCATTTGTTTGGGGGCAGTAATCCAGGAGGTGGATCATGGATGTCTTGGTGGTGGGAGAACTATGGGGACCACACCTGAGGGGAGAAATCAAATACTGCCCCCAAAATGAACAACTTGTAAGAAAATGAATAAATTCAAAAAAGAAAGGCCATATTATCACACTGTCTTAAGTGGCTGCCGCTCTGGGTTTGGCTCCGCTCTGGGTTTGGCTCCGTCTGTGTTATATTCTGTAGCTGCCTCAGGGCCGTTTCTCTGGGCTTGTTCTCCTGCAGCTCACCAGTGCTCTCTCTGACTCAGCAGGCCTGAAGGCATGCCAGGGGCAAACGCAGAGGTACGCTCTAGTTATAAGAACGTTAGCTCATCTCCGGAAGCTCCCAGATGAACAAGTTCCTGTGAACGCGGTGCCATCTGCTGCAGTCAGGTTGGCTGTCAGCCTCCCGCCGCCTTGGCCTGGCTCTCGCAGGGACGCCCAGCGCTGAGTCTGTCTGTCTGTTGCTGCATGGGAAGCAACCAAAACTCCTTTGTCGTTTCAGACTTCATTTCTGGTCTGGCACACGAGTCAGGGTTCTTACCGCGAATGAGATTCAGCAGCTCTGACCCAGGACGGTAGCTGCTGTCTTTCCTTCCCAGTCACTGTAGTTGTGGGTCTCATTCTCCGAGTTAGTAAGTTCTGGATCTGCGCATCTCCGGTTTTAACGTGCACATGAATCATTTGGGGATGCTGTTCAAATGCAGATTCTGAGTCAGAAGGTATGTGGAGAGGCCTGGGATTTTCAGTTTCTAATGAGCCCCCGGCCCCACCGATACTCACTGTTCCCGGGCCAGTCTCTGCGTATTTGGGGTCTTGACAGATGCAGTGGGGTCCGCAGCTTTCTTGACGATGAAGAAGCAAAACTCATAAGGCCCTTCCTTGTGCAAGGAAAGTATGGTTTGCAAGTAAGACTTCAGCAGTGTCCTTCATCCCACCTTTAAAAAAAAAAATCATCTTTCCCTTTAGAGGAGAGTCAGCTGAGGATTTCATGAAGGATTTAGCACACAGCCTTCCCCACTGCCCTACCTCAGTTCTGTGGGTCTCGTTTATAGTAACTGGGTTTTGTCCCAAAGAACATTTTAACCCGATTTCACCAGATAAAGTGAATTACTGAGGGTCTGAGCTGGCAAGGTCAAGCACGTATGACACAATTTTTGCCACATAGTCCTAACTATGGGCACAGTCTCACACCGGGAGGACCCGCTGGACCACAGCGCCTCCTGCTGGCCAGGATGCTGACGCTCTACCCGTCCCCGTTCCCCGACCCCCGCCTCCAATCTGGGGCCGATATTCTCCTACAGAAGGATGCAATATTTATTTTTCACTTTCTCCAAGGACTCGCTATTTCAATATCTGAAAAAAAAATGACAGGGATAAGAAAACGATAAAAGTAACTGCATAAAGGTGAAAAAATAGGACTTTTAGAAATGAAAAATACAATAATGTATTTATTAGCAGCTTAGAATCAGTTTTCTCTGAACTCTCAGAGAAAGATAGCAAACTGTCTGAAAGAATACAAGAAGAAAAACTTATTAAGGTAGTTGACTTCAGCAGTTCTTCCAAACAACCCCCAAGTTCAAGAGATTTAGCATTATAAAAGTGTTTCTTGCTCACACAAGTAATGTAAGTAAGGTGGCTTTCCTTGGGATATCTCCTTGGATAGGGATCTGGGCTTCCTTCTGTGATTGCATTTTGAAGTCTTTCTTCCTTCCAGATAGATACATGCGCGCACATACAAGAAATTATATATTTAAATAAGCAAATCAAAAAATGCTCTTGGGAGTATAGTATGTGTCATTAATATCATTTACAGTTAGCTTTGATTTTACACATTTATTTAAATAGATTTAGGGCCTCCAAACTAGACAAATGCTTTCAAAAATGATGTCCAGAAAATTTGCTAGACACTAGAAAAATCACCTGGTTGATAATGAGGTATGAACCTCTACCTCTAAATCACATGCAGTGTTGTAAACCAATGTCACCTCAATACAAAAGAGACAATTAAAAAAATAAAATATTTGTCTCTAAATGATGAGAATAAGAAAAGATTCCAGATGCTGTTTTCTCTCCACTGCAGGTGTGGATAGAATTAATTCTCGACCAATGAAAAGGCAAATTGTATGTAATCATTTTGTGTTTTCTTTCTTAGCATGGGTTTTCAAAATACTTGGGACATCTGGATATGTGCTATGTAAGAATTTTGTTTAGATAATTTCAATGAAGATCTAGTTAAAATCATCTTGAAATGAATTTGCAAAATTACTATCATTATCATGCACCTTATTAACTTGTATTTCAACATCAATCTCTTCAGTGCTTTCTGTACTTGACCATCAATCAGTTATGTATGTACCTTAAACAATGTATGATTTAGGGTAAATGATTTCAGATAAACAAGTTAAAACCCCAAACATCTTGGAAACCATCACCATTGCTGGGGGGGGGGGCAGTCCATGGAGTGAGGACCCCACTAGGTTGTGGGTGCTTCTGTCCTATCTTGTTCTGTCCCTCTATTTTATCACACAACGTTCATTTGTTCTATAAAAAAGACCAACAAAAACTATCTTGTTAGTTAAAAAAGAAGAAAATTAAAATAAGTTTCCAGTTTTAGACAAAATTTGAAATTGTCAGAGAAGTGTGAGAGCTTCTGGATAAACTCCAATAAAATCTGAGCGAAGCGCTTGAGGAGGCAGAAATGGTTGGATCACAGGATATGGGGGTATAAACTGGCGGCCAGGTGCTTGAATGGGTTCTTCCCAAGGGGAAGACTCTCCAGGTGCTTCTCACCCACTCCTACTTTGAGCAGATCATTGCCTTGTCCCCTGTTTTCTTGCCTCTTGGCCCCCAGCTTTGTAGAGATGTCAGTGACTTGCATAAGTTTAAAGTGTATACAAGTGATAATTTGATACATGTTTTATTGTCACCTGTTTACAAGAGTTCTTCATCGTGTGTAGTTATTATTGTACTGTTTTTGATGTTATGAAGCTGCTTTCATAGCAACTTCCAAGTATACCACACATACTGTTAACCACAGCCACCAAACTGTAAACTGTACCAGGGTTCCTGGAACTTACAACTGAAAGTTTGTATCCTTTTGATGGAGGAGATATAACGCAAAATATGATTAGAACTAGACCCACACAAGGAAGTGGGGGTAGAAGAAATCAACATAAGCATTGGCACCGGCTCCTGGGTTGCAGAGCAGGGGTAGGCCCTAGACAGCAGTCTCTAGGGCCAAGGATATGGAGAGTGAGCCCATGGTATAATCTCCAGTCTCTTTTCTAATTCTAACTAGCCTGTAAACAGACTGCCATCCTCCAGGATGAGCCCCCTCCCAAATGAAAGAGGGTTATATCAGTGCCATCCCGGCAGGAACTCGGGGTAGCCATTGCTCTGCCCACCTGTGCCTATGGAGGTGCTTTCCTTTACCAACTCTGTCCCTTTGCACAGCGGCCTGCCTGTCTGCCCGTGACCCCCACCATGCAGGCCTCTCTTAGCAAACCTGCCCCTCAGCGGGGCAGCTCTTTCTGCCCACTTGAGTCCTTTACTTCCTTGCCCTAATAAACCTGTTCTTTAAGTATAACTGAGTCTCTGTCTCGTGGAGAAACTTGTCACGTGCCGCCAAAGGGAGCTCTGGTGAAACTTTTCCCAGGGTGAACCTAAGGACCTGCTCCGCTCTCTAATCCATCAACTCTAAAACCCCCCACTGAAAACTACATATATTTGTTTAGTGGTCTGTAATAATTTCTCCCTAAAGGGAAGTTTTGACCCATGTTTGAATTGCTGTGTGATTTTTAAGTGGAAAGAATGAGAGGTAAGTCTTTTGCTTATTGCTTATGTTCTATTCGGTTAAAAGAATTACTTAAAGCAGCTCTAAGTTAAATTCAATCAAGATGGAATGTTCATTGTAAAACAGTGATTTTTAGTAACTGAAGGTCTACTGCAATGGAGATCCAAGTGATATCGTTTTAGAGTCGATGGATTTGAGAGTGGAGCGGGGTCCTTGGGTTCACTCCGGGAAAGGTTTCCCCAGAGCAACCTTCGGCGGCACGTGACAAGTTTCTCCACGAGACAGAGAGTCAGTTATACTTAAAGAACAAGTTTGTTAAGACAAGGAAGTAAAGGACAATTGTACAGGCACAAGCGGGCAGAAAGAGCTGCCACGCTGAGGGGCAGGTTTGCTAAGAGAGGCCTGCATGGTGCAGGTCACGGGCAGACAGGCAGGCTGCTGCCCTGCAGAGGGACAGAGTTGGTAAAGGAAAGCACCTGCACAGGTACAGGTGGGCAGAGAAATGGCTGCCCCGAATTCTTGCCCGGATGGCACTGATATAGCTCTCTTTCAGTTGGGAGGGGCTCATCTTTGAAGATGGCTGTCTGTTTACTGGCTAACTAGAATTAGAAAAGAGACCTGGAGATTCTACAGTGGGCTCAATCTCCATATCTTTGGCCCTAGAGACTGCCGTGTAGCTCCTACAAAGCCCTACCTATGCTTTGTAATTTAGGAGCTGGCACTTAGGGATTGTGCTAATGGTTATGTTGATTTCTTCTACCCCCACTCCCTTGTGTGGAGCTAGTTCTAATCTTATTTTGCTTTATATCTCCTCCATCACAAGCAGGAGTTCAGAGGATTTTAGGTTTCTGGAAATTGGGGATTGGAGTTGGGGATAGAAGAGGCAATGGAGGATGAACTGTTCTTCTGATTAAACAGTATATCTTCTGTTTCACTTTTCATTTATTTAACATTTTTTTTGAGAACCTCATCTGTCGGTAGTGGGAAGAACACAGTGATAGACGGAACATGCTGAGTGTCTCATAGTCCTTTAAAAGAGAAAGAGTTGACATCATAAGTGTCACGAATGGAGGCTGCATAATGTGCTACAGGAGGAAAAAGTTACAATGAAGATTCTGCTCAGAAAGTTATTCTGAGGTAGGAGCTTCAAATCAGAGTTGGAGAATCACTGCTTTAACCCATGGATTGGCAAATGTTTTCTGTAAGAGGCATGAAAGATATTTTTATATAGTAAATCATTTACGGTTTACAAGTCAAGAGGCTAAATTGAAGATGTTATATAGGCACTTATAGAACAAGAGATGAAACGGATATCCACATTCTTCAACTGACAGACTTCAAAATAAGATAATTAGAGTTTGAATGTAAGCGTTCAGAATACAGATCTACTAATGGATTTTTTTTGAGATAACATTTCACTTAAACTAAGTTCAAAGTTAGTTTTATCTATCATCAAAATCAACTGCAAATATTATTTCTTAGTGGTGATCTATAATGAGATTTTGTATATTTCATCTTGAAACTGTTAATTCACTCAGGTAGGTACTTCTAAATACTGATCTGAATCCAGGAGCAGATGATTTTAAATGAGCATATATATTTCTTGGAAGGCATTTATCGAGTTTTATTCAAGTTTTCTCTTGTTATTAGGTTAAGTGGAAGCTCCTCAGTTGCACAGTGAAATGGATATTTAAATATGGAAATTTCCTTAACACTTGCAACAAGGTGCGAAAAATGCTGCTAAGCTATAATTTGAACTTGGAAAATACATCTGCTGCAAATTTGTGTGAAAATATGTTTCTTGCTTCTGGCTTAAATGTTTGACAGCAGAGAAAGTGTATGAGCAGACTGACATTACTTGTGATTCTACCAATGCTAGTTGTCGTTAGGATGACTTTTACTGCAGAAATGACAAGTTTCACCTTGTAATTTTAGGTTGAAATAGCTAAGAAACATGATCAAGTCTGAGACACAAGCTAATTTTCAAAGCCATTTGGTGTTTGAAAAGAAAGGATGGTTCTTTTCATACAGAAAGACTTCAATCTTGGCCCTGAGCACAATGCACCGTAGTGAAATGCTCTAATGCTAATCCACACATTAGCCTGGGTAAAAGGGACATGTCCTAGACAAGTGTAGTTCAGCAATACATGATCAGTTCAAATATTTTCTGCAGAGTTCCTGCTCATGAGCAGTAACGCTACCAGCTTAACACCTTACATTTTAGCTGCTTTGTAAATTGGTTCTTCTTTTTCTGTGTTGCACACATACTTTTATCAACATCAGCCTAAGACCTCCTAGCCTATTTTACTTCCTATTATTGAATTAATGTTTTATCTATTTGTTTAAAATTATTCTTACCTTAGTTGTGCAGTGGGGAAAATTTTGAGGAGCACAACAGAAAAAAACTAGGTTGCTTTGAAAAGTGTTAGTTGAAATATGGATATTAATGATACTTCTACTAAGGACTCACAAGGAAGTGAAGAGTGTGGTAGTGATGCCGTTTTTTAGAGTCGATGGATTTGAGAGCGGGTGGGGTCCTTGGGTTTACTCTGGAAAAGGTTTCACCAGAGCACCCTTTGGCGGCACACGGCAAGTTTCTCCACGAGACAAAGACTCAGTTATACTTAAAGAACAGGTTTATTAGGAAAAGGGACAAAGAAGTATAGGACATTTGCACAGACACAAGCGGGCAGAAAGAGCTGCCCCTCTGAGGGGGCAGGTTTGCTAAGAGAGGCCTGCATGGTCACGGGCAGACAGGCAGGCTGCTGCCCTGCAGAGGGACAGAGTTGGTAAAGGAAAGCACCTCCATAGGCACAGGTGGGCAGAGAAATGGCTGCCCCGAATTCTTGTCCGGATGGCACTGATATAGCCCTCTTTCAGTTGGGAGGGGCTCATCTTCGAGGATGGCTGTCTGTTTACTGGCTAACTAGAATTGGAAAAGAGACTGGATATTCTACAATGGGCTCAATCTCCATATCTTTGCCCCTGGGCTGTAGTCTGGCCCCTACTTATGCTTTGTAATTTAGGAGCTGGCACCTAGGGATTGTGCTAATGGTAATGTTGATTCCTTCTACCCCCATTTTCTTGTGGGTCTAGTTCTAATCTTATTTTGCGTTATATCTCCTCCATCAGTAGGATAAACCTATGTAGTATCAGAGAACTCCTGAATTGTCATACATGGGCTATAGGTAGAAATACAGACATGAAAGTTGGTGGTAAGGAGAATGCATAAGAAAACAAGTATGCTGTTACTAGAAATTGGAGGAAAGAAAAGACAGTTCTTTATATTGAGAGTCAGAAAACTTGAGTGGAAAGCAGTGTTTGTAAGTGAAAAACTTGCAGATATAAAAGAGATTTCGAGGCAAAGTGTTTAAGGTCCCTGATGCGTTCTCCATGCTGGCCAAATAAAGTATGAGAGGAGAGAGATCAATGGGGAAAGGACTATTAAACACAAATGAGCCAAGTCTTACAAACTGTAAAAATTCCCAATCTGTTCAATTGAAAAAGATGCTAAAGTTAGGAGATTCTCTGCCAGGAAAACCTTTGCTTTTGTTTTGGAAAATTAAAAGGACTGGACTTGGAGCATATAGTTACAGAAAGGAGAGACTTAGAAAAAGAGACCCCGAGATCTGCGTAGGGATTCCCCTTAGTAGTGAGTGAAACAGTGATTGGCATCTGTGTGTGAGAAAAGTACCCACAGGAAGACCTACCCAAAATAGTTAGTACTAAAAAATTTCCTGGATTTTGCACCAGAATGGGAATAATGCCTATTCCTTCCAGGTGGGAGAGAAAATTTCAGAATTCAGGGATCATTGAATGGAGCATTCAAACAAACATTTTAACCCAGTAGTGGTAGGCGCCTTTAGCATAGATGAATTCCTTCTGTACCTCATCTAAGAATGATTAAAAAGAAGACTGAAGAGAACAAAACTCTTCCTAGTAACTGAGGCGTAAACCAGAAAATTCAAGAATATTAGTAGAAATAAAAACCCTCAACCATCTCAGTGAGTAAAATTATAACATCAGGCATTGAAAAATTATCAGGCAAGCAAATAAGAGGAATACATGACCCTATTTCTTTCTCAAGCTTTTTATAAAATTCACTGGTGGACCTGGCTGACCTCATGGGATTGTTGGGTTTGGTTCCTGGCTTTGCTGTGTCTTGTTTGTTGAAGACTGTAGGAGCCTTTTTTTAGCTACAAATTTCCAGCCACGTGTGAGGACCATTTCGCTGAACCTCACTCACGCCGAGAGTAAATAGCACAGTTAAAAGTCTTCACTGCTTTGGCAAACGAAAGTTGGTATTCCATTTCAGTATGTATTTCTTTGACCACTATTAAGTTTGGGTATTTTTTTCAAATAATTGTTACTCGTGGCTTTTCTTCACTGAAAATTGTTCTCGTTCTTTGCTCATTTTTGTATTGAAGTATAATTTTATTTATAATGAGATATACATATGCATATTCACTTCCAAATTATTCATCAGTTGGCTTTTCATTCGTTTTTTAAAGTATATTTATTTATTTTCCATGTAGAAGAACTGGGGTGTAGGCTGGAGGTGTGGGGGGAGGTGAGAGGATTCACCAGAGACAGCGGGGAGCAGAACAGGCAGATCTACTGAAGTACACTGCTGAGGGGAGCAGCTGGGAGACAGGAGAGGTCTGCTGCGCCATGTGGGAATCTCCCTGGCCGGGGATCGAACTCAGGCAGTAGTGGTCGCAGTGCTGAGACTCAACCCCTAGGCCACCAGAGACCAGGAAGTTCCTTTTTTTTTTTTTTTTTTTGCCATTAGTGTGAACCCACTGTGTCCACTGAGTGAGGGAAGTCTGGTTACTTTTTCTTTATTATTATTATTATTATTTATTGAAGTGCCATTGGTTTACCTCCTTGTTAGAATTCTGAATGTCGTATCCCCCCTTTCAGTGTAGTCACCCTAGCTCACCAACCTCCAAGCATCTATGATCCTCACCACAGTCCACTATCCTCTCCCCACCCTGCTCTCCCCATCCCGGTGCCTCAGTTCTAAGGTCAGACAGCAGCCATAATGTTTGAAAATGATTCATGTTAACGGTTGAAAATATTAAGCCGGAGATAATGTAAAGGACAAGCAGTCAAGTTTTGTGAATTTATATCTAACGAGTTCATTAATGCCACTTACTAGATAATCTTTAAATTTGGCACCCAAATTGCTCATATTACGTGTTTAGACATACTTGCGTGCTTCCGGAATGGTTCTGGGTGGCATTTGCTGTTACTGCTCTGATGCTGGGAACGCTGCAATAACGCCCGCCTGCGCTTTACCAGTACTCGTCCGCCTGGCTGCCTGCTGCGCCACGACTCTCCCTTTTCTAAATTTTTTATTAGCCCATTATTAATTTCTAGTTGATTTTGGAACTATGTTTGCAACTTCTTTCTGAAACCAAGTGATTGTTAGGTAGGTGCAACTTTTGCACCAAATTATTTTGGGAAAATTGATGTTTTTAGTGCTTTAATTGCCAATAGTATCCATCTGTCCATTCTATTTTTGATTAGTTGCAGGTATAGAGGAACAATCTTGAGTCGTCCCCCCCCCCACACTTCCTCCGATCTTGATGAGCTCTTGAGAACACCTTAAAATTGAGTGAATTTTATGCAAATATCTTCCTGCTTTGTTCTTCTGGAATCTTTTGTACTGTGAAAAGTAAGTCCAAGAAAGAGAAAAGAAACAAAGACGGTAAAGAGTAAGTGTACGGAGACAGCAAGGCAGAGAACAAACTGAAGCTCCGCCCACCCGTTTTGTGCCAGGACGTCTTAGGTATTGGCGCCATTAGCTCGGACTAGACCCTGACACTGGGCGCACTTGGGCACGCAGCTTTGCTATTCTCAGCATGTCTCTTCATGCCTTTGATTAATGGCATCTTAGGAAAGTGGACATTTTCGGAGTACTTTATTTTTGCTTATTTTCAATCTCTTTTTTCCTATCTCCTTAATTCCTCTCACTCCCCAAAACTTCCATCACCTGTGTCAGAAAAGTGAATGAAAGCTCATAGGCGTTCCAGAACCCCCACCCATCTCCTCTGCCCACACTGTCATTGCTACAGGAAGGAGCTTGGTCTCTGCTCCGGCCCAAATTGCTTCCTGACTGAAGGCCTGGTCAGTTTTGTTTGGGTGAGTTTTGGATCGATTCCCCCAATTTCGCAGATATTCACTGAGCTAGGAGGATGAGAATGAGGCATTTGCGCCTCAGCAGCTTACAGAAGACACATCACCAGTTTGGGTCTCCCAAGAGGAGAGGCATGTCACCCACCAAGGACACTAAGCTCACTGGTGCTCAGGGGTCTATTGCCCAGAGTGCTGCGGGGGGTCTGACATACCGTGATGAGGGTGACCTTGCTCCTCAACGCAAGGACATGGCCACGGATGGTCGTGGCCAGGCCTGGACCTCGCCTGCCTATCCCAGAGCTGTCACGAACAGCCCCTCCCCATTCTGCAGCCCACACAGGGGTACTCACTCATTCTCTGCATCCTCGATGGTGTTGGGAAGAGGCTGATTCTTGGCTTCCGGGAGGAGGAAGACAAGAAGACCAGTGAGAATATTAGAGACTCCGGAGATGATGCAGGGCAGGTGGGGAGAATACACTTTGAGGGTCATGAGGGAGGAAGCCAGTGCTGCCCGATCCTGCTGGACATTTTATTAATTCCTCTACCTGTTGACCTTAGGGCACAAATAACAATGCAAAAGAAATATTTAAAATTCTATGCATGCAAGTTCTGATTTGGCATTTTTTATTTTGTGACAGGACAATCCAGCAGTGTTGTTATACCCAGGCCAATAACAGCCCCTAGAAAGCTGGCTGGAGAACTGAGGCTATGGGGTAGGGGGACCACGAAGTGGGGAGGGGGCCCAGTGGACTGTGGTGGAGACTGGGGGTGCCCTGGTGGTGGTATGGTGTGGTGGCATACATCTGGTGTGACCCTATATCTCTGAACCACAGACGCTGTTGCACACCAGTGTTACCTCCATCAAACAAACCCCAGAACCATGGTTAACAGCATCATGTGGTAACTGCTTTAAACCTGGGCTTCCCTGTCATAAGATCGGGACACCCATAGCGCTTGGCCGGCAGAGTGGCTCTGGAGAGTGAACGCAGCGCTGCACCACAGGACCGGGCCGGGTGAGGTCCCCCTGAGTGCTGCTGGCTCTCAGTTGCTGTCTTCATTTTGGCTGTGTTTATTCCACTGCTGACACCTGGGTGGCCTCAGTTTGACCCCCACAATCACTGTCCTTTAGTTCAGAAAGACCTGTTTGGAAACCAGACAGGAGACCTGTTAGCTCACGTACCTGTGCTTGGTGGGGTTGAGTTCGTTGAAGTGGACGGAAGAACCCAGGGAAGCCACTGAAACAGCTGTGATTCCCAAGGTGGCTAAAGCCACTCGCACTGTCTGCATTTCTGGAGAGAGGAAGGCCAGCAAGAGTCGGGCCATGTTGACGGGAGAAACCTATCAGCCCCCAATGGCTGTGAAAAGATTCTGCTGGAAGCATCTGCAAAGGTGGCAGAGGAGGTAGGCAGACTCAGCCTGTCCAGGTAGAGAACCGTTCTCCCCAGGGAATCAGGGCCCACAACTAGAGCCAGGTTCTGGGGAGTGACTTCAGCTCCCCTGGAGCATGGCAGAATGGCCAGTGAAGGAGGGGGTGGAGGAAGTCAGGAAACATTTATTTTGCTTGTGCTAGTGTTTTTTGTATACTATCTAGAGAATAGAGAACCAAGATATGGAGAATAACAGAGGGGTTTATGACTGATGTTTGATTTGTTTGAATTAGGATCTGGGAGCAGTTTTTGACCAAGGCAAGTGATAGACAGTCATAAAAGGACCGGACTTATTTGGAGTAGATGGTGCAATGTGAGAAACGCTCTCAGTAGTAATAATTCAGGATTTAAAAATACAGCGCTAAGACTTCTATCTGGAAATAAGTAATATCATACTGGGAACCATTGATAATGAAAATTCAAACAGACAGTTTTTACTTCAATAAAAACAATAAAAATAGGAGTTGGTAGTGGTGGAGAAGGAGGCGAGGAGGAGGCCGGCCCAGCAGTCTGGGATCCTGGAAAACACGGTGGCCACAAAGGTAAGTCCCCATAATCATTACCCGTGGAAATTGTTAATTTAGTAAAATAGATTCTAATAGTGACTGGATGAACCTCTTAATTTGCTTAGGGGGAGATTTAGAAACAGGGTAAGACCAACCTCTTCTCTTGTTCCTCTTGGAACTGTCTTACCTGCCTGAACGCAAGCGAATTTTATCTCAAGAAATCCCTCATAGGGCCTCCCTTGTGGTGCAAGGGGTTAAATCTCTGCAAAATGAAGCTGTCCACAGCCACTGCAGCATGAGTTCGATCCCCAGCCAGGGAGCTTCCCACATGGCGCAGCAGACCTTTCCTGTCTCTCCGCTGCTCCCCTCAGCAGGGGATTTTAGTAGCTCCGCCTGTTCTGCTCCCCACTCTGTCTCTGTTGGATCCTCTCACCGCCCCCCACCCCCGCCCCACACCTCTGGCCTACACCCCAGCTCTTGTATGCATAAATAAATAAATCTTTAAAAAATCTTTCATAAAAAACATTGCATATGGTGACTTAGTACTAGATTCAAAAGTGAATATAGAGCAATGAGGGAGTAGGCAGGTTACCCACACCTGAAAAATCAGAGTATAGCCAGGGGAAGCGGGAACATGGGCCCCCACTTGAAGTCATTGCAATGGCCCCTCCACATGGCCATGTAGCGTGTGACTGGCCAAACAGCAAGGGGTTAGCTTCTGTTCCACAGAAACTTGTGTTGCCTATAATTAGGACCATGTCCAGATGCACCTTGGAAGCTGAAGGCGACCGTGGGCCTGGGTGGTCCTGCTGCCATTTGCTCTGTCAGCGTCGGGTCCTGCTAACAACCTCCTAGCAGAATCATCCCTAAATCCTGCTGGGATTCAGGAAATCTTTGGCCTTGCCATGGAAATGCCAGGTAGCTAAGACCCATGAGGTCCCTGAGGAATAGGGAAACTCAGTTCCTTTCTCCAAACTCCTATTTCTCTCACCTTGGAACAAAAAGGTGTTGAGCAGATAAATCAGTCCCGCCAGGAGCATGAGTGGAAGCTGGTGGCCCAGTATGAAGAAGCTGGCACACCTGATTGTGAAGGACACTGCTCCAAAGAGGACCTGGGACAGGAGCACGTTGCTCCCAAAGTGGTGCAGCTTGAGCAGCAGGCCAAACAAGGACAGAGAGATCGAAAATCTGCTGTGAACGAATGTGCGAAAGACACATGGAATAAGATGGCCGGCCTGGAAAGCAGCCCTCCAATTTTCTCAGGCAAGTTCTAAACCTGATGACAATATCGGCCCTGGAGAATTGTGGTCAGTGCTAAAAAGGCTTATCTTGTTTCTTACCACATTTCTTTTGGAGGCAGTGATCTTAAAATACCTAAAATTATCGTGAGCCAGGAAGTGAAAACATGCTATTTATTGTTACGGTTTTTATGGACACCCCTAGAAAAGAGATGATGATAATACCCATTTTTCTAGTGAAAGTTATAAAAACATGTTGGGAGCCAACCGCCCTGAGACGAGCCGGAGTCTTTTGTGAATACCTCTCTGCACATAGAGTTCCAGGAGGTTAGAAGTTCTGCAAACAGAACTTCTTCCTCAAATTGACTCCTGTTCTCTGAGGACGTACTGGGCCTGTGTGCATGTTCCCTGCTAACTAGAGAAACTTGTTCCGCAGTAACTTATTAATTTGTATAAGCATGAACACAATGCGCGCTATTTTCTTGTTTCTTTGTTCTTATCTTTAATAAGAGCTTGGGCTGGGAGAGTGAAAGGCAGAGCTGCTCTCGATGGCGCTCTCCCTAGCCTCCCCATGCTGCAAATTCATTTAAACTCCAGATTTTTGTTAATAGCAGAGAACTTCTTCAGTTGTCCGGCTGTCTGCAGCAAAACCACCCATCAGAACCAGCTCCTCGGTCAGCGGGAGAGTATGAAGGGTTGACCATGGTGGATGGGCAGAGACGTAAGAGACTAGGGAAAGGGCCTCCCTGGTGGCACAGTGGTTAAGCGCTGCGCTGTGGAGCTGTTGGCAGCAGTGATGCGAGTTCGACGCCCGGCCGGGGAGAATCCCACATGGCACGGCAGACCTCTCCTGCCTCACCCGCTGCTCCCCTCAGCAGTGTATTTCTGATCTGCCCGTTCTGCTACCCGCTCTGTCTCTGGTGAATCCTCTCACCGCCCCACACCTCTGGTCTGTACCCCAGCTTGTATGTATAAATAAATAAATCTTTAAAAAAAAATAAAAAAAAAAGAGACTAGGGAAATATTTTCATGGCAGAGGGTTAGCCTCGGGGATTGTTTCCAAATCTTGGCTATTGGAAAATAAGGTTTCAATGAACATGGGGGGGTGCAGCTCCCGCTTCAAATCGGTGTTTCCACCTTCCTCAGGGGCACACTCAGCAGTGAGGCAGGCAGGTCATAGGGCAGTTCCAGTCTTAGTTTTCTGAGGAATCTCCATGCTGTTCGCCATAATTGTTCCTTGGTTTATGCTCCCACCAGCAGGCAAAGACTCCCTCCTCTCCACACCCTCGCAGGCACTGGTTGTTTCTTGTCTTTTTGATATAAACCATTCTCACAGGGGTGGGGTGGTATCTCCTGGTTTTGATGGCATTTCCCTGATAACAAGTGATGATGAGCTGCCTCTCCCACGCCATTGGCCACTTGTCTGTCTTTGGAGAAGTGCTTATTCAGACTGCCCGTTTTTTTTTTTTTTTTAAAGAATTTTTATTTATTTATGTATACAAGCTGGGGTACAAGCCAGAGGCGTGGGGCGGCGAGAAGGTTCACCAGAGACAGAGTGGGGAGCAGAACAGGCAGATCAGAAATACACTGCTGAGGGGAGCAGCGGGCGAGGCAGGAGAGGTCTGCGGCACCATGTGGGATTCTCCCCGGCGGGGCGTCGAACCGGCATCGCCCGTGGCCGACAGCTCCACAGCGCAGCACCCAACCGCTGCGCCACCGGGGAGACCCCAGACTGCCCTTTTTTTGATGGCTATTGTTATTATTGAGTTGTATGAGAGCTTTCAACATTTTGAATATTAATCCCTTGTTAGATGTGTGAGTTATTATTGTTTTCCACAGAGAGGTATGGTGCTCACTTCTCTGGTACAGTTCCTAGAGAGTGGGGCACCAGAGATAGAAAACAAGCTCTTCACTCTCTAGAAAAAGGCTCTGTGTTGTTTTATTTATTAAAGATTTATTAAAGATTTATTTTTATTTATGTATACATTCAAGAACTGGGGTGTAGGCCAGAAGTGTGGGGGGTGAGAGGATTCACCAGAGACAGAGTGGGGAGCAGAACAGGCAGATCTACTGAAGTACACTGCTGAGGGGAGCCGTGGGGAGACAGGAGAGGTCTGCTGTGCCATGTGGGAAGCTCCCTGGCCAGGGATTGAACTTGTGCTGTCGTGGCTGCGGATAGTTTCATAGTGCTGAGACTTAACCCTTGCGCCACCAGGGAGGCCCGAGGCTCTGTGTTTTTGATATACCTCAGAACCATGAGTCACATACCGGGAGTGGCGTTCCTGTGAGGTTATGTCTCTGCCTTTTTGCCCTTTCTGATGCTGTCTTTTACTCTTTGTGGAGAGACACTGATCCACTAATCCTTAGTTCTGTTTCAGTGGGAGTTGCTCATGAATAGCTGCAGGCTTATTGTGTTAGTGGGTAAGAGGTGAGTCCAGTATCCTTCTACTCCACCATCTTGAAATGCTCCCACCCCGAAGATGAAAACAGTTTTGAGAAGAAAACATGGAAAATGTATTTATAAGCTTGGGGTAGTAAATTTTTTTTTCAAAAAGAAAAGATTTATAAATAGAATTTCATGAAAATTAATTCAGTTGATCAGAGCATGCCATTAAGAGAGTGAAAAAGTTATCCACAGATTGGGAATGTATTTAGAGCTTATACCTAAAAAAAGATAAATGAGAAAAGTGACAAAAAATAGGCAAAATCAGGCAAGAAAGAGTGTTCTATGTCATAGGTAATCAGGAAATGCAAATTAAACTCACAATGTGAAGCCATATACTGCCACTGGAATAGCTACAATCGGATAATTTAGAATACTGAGAATTGGCGAGGATATGGAGAAATCAGAAGTCGCTTGTTGAAATGTATAATTGTAGATCCACTTCGGAATATTGTTTATTGTTAGCTGTAGTCAATAGACACGCTTTACTCTCATAGATTCACAATAGCACAGATATGGGAAAAGTCCAAAATCCAGGAATAGCAGAATGGATAAGTAAGTTATGGTCTAGTCAAAGTTAGAGAACATTTCATGATAAAACATTTTGACATCATAATCCCCAGAGATGAGCTTTCTGCTGGAATCTGCTATTTCTACCTTTGGTCTCACAGAATTACACTATCTTAAAATGGGGTGCTGTTTACATAGCTGTTCACATCATTTTCTCCCTCCTACTACTGCTGCTGATTTTTCGAAAGAAAAAATGAAATTGCTTCTCCAATATTGTAAAAGTTAATCATCGCCACATGGAGCTTACCTGAGAAAACTGAGGCAGTAGATTCTTCGACACAGTTTGGATGTACACAACAAACTGAAAACTGATGGTTTCACCTGGGTTGCAACCAACTCCTCTGCACAGCAGTTTTCACGAACTTCAACAGAAAAAACAAGGCTTTATAAGGTGTCAATCAAGTACCAGGTAGAGTGGTGCCACAGGCTTCAGGGCTGGTGCCTGAGATGGACTTATCATGCCCTCTCGGAAAACGAGGTCCATGCCGGAGACGTGTTCCCCAGTGGAGACTTCAGACGATATCAGAACTCCAGTGAACACCTGGATTGCAAACTGTGACAGACCCTCGAGCAGAGGTCCCAACCAATCCCCAGATTCCTGTTTTAAGCCACTGAATTTTGAGATAATTTTTTTCCATAACAGTAATAACTAATTCTAATGTTGAGGCTGGCAATGGAGTGCTATGGTAACAATTAGCTAAAAATTGGGGAGTGGATTTGGAACTGGGCAGGGGTGGAGGTTGGGAGGGTTTTTTGAGGATTGATAGAGAAAGTCAATTTGCTTTGAAAGATTGTTAGTAAAAATACACACTCTGAGCAGGCTGTTTTGAGGAGCCAGTAGGACGCGTCAACATGCTTTTGAAAACTGGATTGTGGGAATTCTTGTTAGGTCGGGCAGGAGTTTAGTGACGTATCACCTGCATTATGTGGAAACAGGCATGTGCTAAAGGGCTTGGAGGGTGGCAGGGTAAAGCTTACACACCCACAGGTGAAAATTTATATAGTTTGAAAATTTATATAGTTTGAAATTTATATAGTTTGCAAATCAATGGTAAGTCATTAAATAAAAGAACTAGGACTTGACAGTTTTAAAAACACTAAAACACCAGCCTCTCTACATGCTAGATCATGCTGAAAGGAAGAACTGGCTTTGGAGCACTGTCAGGAAACACACCTAGAGACAGAGCCTCACCCAGGCGGTAACTGTGCAGCTCAAGTTGGCGGAAAGATCGAAGGAACAGTGTTCGGGCTGAACCAAAAGAAGAATGAAAACTCGGGGATGATATCCAAGAACCAAGAGGGTGGACGGAGAACCAAATTGCTATTATTTCCCACCAAATGGAAGTATTTTCATGCCTTGAGACGTAATTAAGGAACTTCTAACATTTGCCCAGTTGGATTCTGGATTAACCCTGGATGCTCTGATCTCACATTTTACCCCTTTTGAAGGGGGAGCACCGCTGGCAGTCATGCCCTGCTGGTATTGCCACAGAGCATGCAGGCTGTGTTGGGGAAGGTGGGAAGTCTCTCTAGTTTCACAGAAGAAGGCGACCTAGTTAAAGAACTACACACCCAGAGGCTCACACTTGGACCTCATTTCAATATTAAGATTCTGGACTTTGAGCATATGGGAAAATGAAAGGATGCAAATAATGAAATAATGCATGTTGGGGGATAGAATCATTTGGAGCCAGGGGGTAGAAGCCACAAGGTTTTCTTTACTAACAATATCTCTCTAGGGCCTCCTGTCTCTTTCAGGGCCGATATGGGGCTTCTGTCCATCGTGCCTCTATCAGCCAGTTCTTGTGACAACGACACCTGCCTCTGCTTCTCATCAGCTAACTCCTAATCCTTTCCTGGCCCACTAGTAGATGCTTCCTCTATGTTCTCTCAGAAACAAGCTGCACCTGCCCTATATTATAATGGTCCCTTAAGTTTTGCATCTACTAGTAAAATGTAAATTCATTGAGGGCAGAGACTCCTACTTAATCTCTTATTGATGTCTAGCACCAAGCTGGTCTGGTCCACTGTAAGCGCCTAAGTAGTTTTAAATGGATGAGTGAGAGTATTTGAATGAGCCATGTTAGGATCTGGCTTCCAGGCATGAGAAGAGAAGCTTAAAAAAAATAAATACTTTTCACAAGCCTTCCTACTTGGGCACAATTTTGCAATTGTAAATGACAGAAGGAAAAAGACTTCACTGCCCCATCCGCTTTGCCTCGGATAACATTTGACTTATCTTTGGTGCTCAATAAATATTTGATATTTATAATATAATATATAATATTATTATAAATATTTATTGACTTACTGGATAAATGCATGAAAGTTAAAATCTTATGCCTTTAATATTACCTTTTGCATGGTGCTTTTATTAATTTTCTTATTTCCACAAAAGGGGTCCACAGCTCAGCAAAGTGGTGAGATGTGAATTATGTTGTGATTGCTTTCCCTCATGCGGATAGGGTAAGAGTAGCTAGTTGGTTATTTTAATTTTTAAGTGCGCTTCTACTGCCAGTGAATTGCAGCGTCTGTGTCCAAATTCAGATAAAGTTAAGATCCATTTTTTTCAATGTCTCTCCCTCTACAGTGGTGAAACCATAGGAAACCAGGACAAAGAGGAATACCCCAATTCACAGAATTCTAATTCTGCCCAGTAGTCACCCTAAGAACCCAGATTAGTATGACTGGCAGGTCATATCTACATTTAATCCCAATAACTAGCTCCCTTTGCAGAACACCTCAATGGCCATTCTTTTTTCCACTTATGCATGCAGCTCTTCTAAGTTCCTTTGGGCCCTCCTCTAGCTGATGGGTAAAAATCAGCCACCGTGCAGATTCCAGCATTCTCCTGATGAAGGAAGACAACACAAATGTAGTAAACATTCAATTGCTTATCTTACACATAGCTTTTAGCTTGAAACTTCTTTTTTTTCCCACCTAATACTTATTAGACTTGCAAAGAATGTGTTTAAGGATTCCTGGAAAGATGCCACAGGCCAGGGAAGTGATCCTTGAAGTGAGCCTTTACCTACTCTTTCTTTTCCCCACCACTTTTCCCATTACTCTTTTGAACATTTCCCCCTCCCCTCTCCTTCTTAACTTAGAGACCTCACTTGATTTATTAGTATCTGCTAGCTTTTGTAAGTCTTTTGCTTTGTTCAGTCATTTGCTATGTAAATGTCCAGTATTTGTCTTGCATTCTGACTTGCCTTAATACATATAATTTCCCTGAACTCTTTCCATTTTGCTGTAAATGGCAACATTTGTTTTTTCTTTAGAGCTGAATCATCTTCTTGACATGATCCTCTATCAATAGTTACTTAGGTTGTTTCCGTGGCTAGCTATTGTAAATAATGCAGCAATAAATATTATAGAGCATCTAACTTTTTCAGTGCATGGTGTTAAATTCTTGGGATTATTGGGTCATAGAGGATTTCCATTTTTAGTTTTTAAAGATAAATCCAGATCACTTTCCAAAATGACTGCACCAGTTTACATTCAGTAACTGTAATGGGATTCTTCTTTCTTCATATCTTCTGTAGCACTTTAAAAAAAAATTATGTGCCATTCTTATGGAAGTGTGATGTTGTGTCATTGTGGGCTTGACCTGCATCTTCCTTATTAAGAAGAATGGTGAACATTTCCCCATGTATTGATTGGCCTTCTGGATATCCTCTTTGTTGAATTGTCTGTCCTGTGCTACTGCCCATTTTTTAACTGAGTTGTTGTCTTTTTTCATGTTAAATTGAATAAGTTTTTTTGCCTAGCTTGGAATATTAGCCTCCTAATTAGTTGTTTAATGTGTGACTATTTTCTCCCATTCAGTAAGATTCTTTAAAATCTAGTTATATTTTCTTTCACTATGTAAAAGCTTTTTATTTTGAGGTAATCCCAATTATTTATTTATGCTTTTATTTCCTTTGCCATAGGGACAGTGTCTCCAAAAACATCTTTAGCATTGCTGTCATGAAGTGTATCACCCTCGTTTTTAAAATGTATTTTATTGTTAGAGATCCTATATCTAGGTAACTGTCCATTTTGAATTTATTTTTGTGCATTGAGTCATGACTTCTTTATCATGAATTAAGTATTGGCATATGTATGGATTTATTTCTGAGCTTTTGATTTAATTCCATTGATCCATGTGTCTATTTTTATTTCCCTACCATATTGTTTTGACTACTGTTGCTTTATAGTATATTTTAAAGTCAGGTAGACTGAAGGGGCACCCAACTTTGCTCCCAAGAGGATCCCCTAAAAGTTAACTAGAGGGACACAGCACAGAGAATGTTCTGGCTTGAGGCAGAACTAGAATAACTCTTGGACATAGAAGATCAACACATACTGCAACAAAGGAGACAGAGAGGAGAGTTATACTTCACTGAACAGGAGTTGAGTGAAGAGAAATGCCTGGAGACTGTGATCTGGGGCTCCCAGCTCAGCTAGGGTTTCTGGGGAGGGGAGAGTGAAACAGTACAGATGCACACCTGAGATGGAAGAGAAAAACATGAGGAAGAGATGGACGCTTAACACAGACAATATCCCTGGTAAGGAGAGCAGAGACTGCCCCCGTTTGCACTTTCCCTTTCCCACTCATTGAAACTGACACTGACTTTGACAGGTCCCTTGACAATGCAGATTCTTGGGTCTGGAACCCCAGAGAAGAGGGATATTGACAGTGTCACACATGTGAGTATGCTCTCCCTCCTCTAGCACATGCCCATAGTGGCTGAGTCCAGTGCTCCCACCATAGCCCAGAACCTGGGCCATGAGGTTTGGGGTTTGCCTCTGCTTCCAGAGCTTGCTCTGGTGCTGGGTCATCTTGACACTGTAGCCCTGGTGGGGCAGCGTGGGGAGGGCATTCTTGCCTCTTCTGCTGTTTTTTTTAGAGTGGCCTGCACCTGCTGGCCCTCACGCTGTACCGATTGGGGCAGTGCCAACAAAGTCAGCACGCTCCACCGCTCATGCAGTGGGCAAAAGCCCCATGACTTGTGCCTTGGGGATCTGGTTTCATTACCACTAAGTAACCAGGTTTTCAGCATGGAGCCCAAGTGAAGCGGAAGAAGAGTTGTAAATCACAGTGGAGAGAACTGGGTCTGGACTTTGGTTGGCCTCTAAAGTCACAGGGTAAACTGACTTGGGATTGCCAGGGCATTCCAAGGGTTCACGTGATATCCAGAATGCCACACACACTGAGAAAAGTGAGCGCCTACATTCAAGAAATTGAGTCCAAAGACCAAAATGGGGAAAAGTCACTGAATAATATGCCGAAGTCCGCAGTTATTAGGTGACACAGCAGTTTGAGGTGACACAGAAGCAGCCGGCCGGCACCGCGCTCAGTATCCTCCCCGGCCTGGCCCCAATTCCATGGCCTTCCAGTCTCGTAGAGAAGGGCCTTGTGTAACAAGAGGCCAGTCTATTCAGGGTTTTTTTTTCGGGGGGAGATGATTCTAAGCACTTTTGGGTGGTCCCTGGCTTTAGAGTTGGTTCCCCAGAGTAGTACCCTAGCAGGGTGAGGGAATTTGATACAAGGGGGAATCTAGTGATTGTTTGAAGCCAGAGGGATCAAGGTTGGGAAAGGCTGGTGGAACCCACATACTGGAGTGAGGCGGTGTTAGTGGGGTGGGCCCTTGACCCCTTGGCTAGATCTTGCTGCACAGTGAGGGGTGGGGGGCAAGAATTCCAGTTTTAGTTTCATAGAGGTGGGAAGGGGTGTTGAAGTAGGGCTCCTGTAAGTCCCGCAGGCCCAAAGCTCCATAGTTTCCCTGTGGAAAACTACTTCCTTATCCATCAAGTTTACAAATACACACAAGTATACCTTTTTTCCCCCACTATCGGGTTTTTCATTTTATTAAAAAGATTTATTTATTTATGCATACAAGAGCTGGGGTGTAGGCCAAAGGTGTGGGGTGGTGAGAGGATTCACCAGAGACAGTGGGGAGCAGAACAGGCAGATTGACTGAAGTACACTGCTGAGGGGAGCAGCGGGGAGACAGGAGAGTTCTGCGATACCATGTGGGAATCTCCCTGGCTGGGGATTGAACTTGTGCTGCAGTGGCTGCGGATAGCTTCATAGGCTGAGACTTAACCTGTTGCACCAGCAGGGAGGCCCTATGGTGTTTTTCTTTCATGATGGAATTAAATATTCTTCACAGGAAATTTTGGAAATATAGAGACTTGCTTCATGAAAGCTCTTAGCAGTTGCCACACACAGATGCTAATGTCAATATTTTGACTTAATATACTGACTATTATTTTTTCCCTATAAGAATATAAGAATAAGGCCTCCCTGGTGGCACTGTGAAGCTATCCGCAGTCACTGTAGCATGAGTTCGGTCCCTGGCCAGGGAGCTTCCCACATGGCGAAGCGGACTTCTCTTGTCTCCCCGCTGCTCTCCTCAGCAGGGAATTTCAGTAGATTAGCCTGTTCTGCTCCCCATTCTGTCTCTGGTGAATCTTCTCAACCCCCAACCCCACACGTCTGGCCTACACTCCAGCTCTTGTACACATAAATAAATCTTTAAAAAAAATAAAAGAAT
This sequence comes from Scalopus aquaticus, assembly GCA_004024925.1. Lineage (NCBI taxonomy): Eukaryota > Metazoa > Chordata > Mammalia > Eulipotyphla > Talpidae > Scalopus > Scalopus aquaticus. The sequence goes on along the minus strand of PVIJ01005702.1, from coordinate 69,241 downwards.
ATAAGAATAGTGTCCTGCCACACACTTTGTTTCCTGCTTTCCTTACCTAATGTATGTTGGTTTCCCTCACCCCCTTAGCTACTGTTATGTTTACCCTTTCTATTGGCAAATGGAAATTTGGGTAGATATAGGCTAATTCACTCAATTAGAAAACTGAGTTGTTTTCCAGTTTTTCTTCGAAACTTTTTTTACCAGACGACCGAACACGTGCGGCCCATTGTCTGTCATTACTTACTGAAGACGAAGCTCTTCCAGTCCAGTTTCTAAAACAGAGGTTATGCTAAATTGACACTTAAATATTTAACCTATTAATAGAACTGCAAGAAATTCCCGAAAGAGTTTGTTTTCCTATACCCTCAAACTCAAACTTAAATTTGGGCTGAAACCTCAGGATCTTCTCAGATGTAATCTGAAACCAGCGATTCCCCTCACCCTCATAGGTGGAGGCAAGGAGAGACCAAAGATAAGGGCAGACCACTCCAGCTGGGTAGGAGGCAGGTCCGATGAGCAAGAGAACTTACTTTTAATGTGGCTGCAAGAGGAGGTTTTCCATACCAACCCCCCCCACCAGATGTCAGTTTTATAGAGGCTTTGAGATTATTATATAGAGATTATTCAAATAATCTCAACAGCAGTGGCTTTCCTCAAGGCTGTACCTGAAGCAGATCTTGAGAGTGCAGAAGTCAAAGACTAGCCACATCCCGAGGGGCAAGGCTTTAACACACTTCGTGGGAAGCTTTAGTTGCAAGAGTCTTGCTTGCGGGTCTTGGGGACTCTGGGGATTGATTTCCCTAAAAGCTGGTATGTAAAAAAAAAAAAAAAAAAATTTGAGGTATAATTGACATATTGTAAGAGGGTGGTCCTCAGGAAAGGGGAGTGTCCCAGGACCCCACCCCCACCTCAAGCCAGAGAGTTCCAAGACACCTAGGACTAGACAGGCACCCCATTTATATTGGGGCTGCCCTGTAACAATATTAGTTTGAAGTGCATAACACAATGATTTAATATTTATATATATTGACGTGATCACCCCAATAAGTCTCCTTAACATCTGTCCCCATACTTAGCTATAAAAATTTCTTCTTGTGGGGCCTCCCTGGTGGTGCAGTGGGTTAAGTACAGCACCGTGAAGCTATCAAGAGTCACTGAAGCACGAGTTCGATACCGATACCGGGCCAGGGAGCTTCCCGCATGGCACAGCAGACCTCTCCTGTCTCCCCGCTGCTCCCCTCAGCAGTGTACTTCAGTAGATCTGCCTGTTCTGCTCCCCACTCTGTCTCTGGTGAATCCTCTCACCTCCCCACACCTCTCGCCTACACCCTGGCTTGTAAGCATAAATAAATAAATCTTTAAAAAAAATTCTTCTTGTGATGAAGACATTCAAGATTTACTAAGCAAAACTCAGATATGCAATACAGCATTTTTAACTGTAGTCACCATCTGTACATTAGATCGCTGTGACTTACTTATAACTCCAGGTTTCTTCCTTTTGACCTCTTTAACCCATCTCACCCACCCTCAGCTTGACCCCTGGGCCCCTGGCAACCATCACTCTATTCTCTGTCTCTGGGAGCTTGCTTTTTGCTTTACTTCTTAGAGTCCACATGTGAGATCCTATGGCGTTTGCTTTTTTATCTGACTTATTTACTTAGCACAAAGACTTCAAGACCAGTCCATGTTGGCAAGACTTCATTCTTTTTATAACTGAGTAGTATTCTATTATATACACTAATTTCTTTATCTGTTCATCCATGGATGGACACTTAAGGTATTTCCATGTCTTATCTCCTGTGAATAGTACTGCAGTTAACATAGGGATACATGTATTCTTTCAAATTAGTATTTACATATTCTTTAGATAAAAACTCAGAAGTTGAATTTCTGGACTATATGGTAATCTACTTTTAACACTTTGAGGGCTGTCTATACTGTTTTCTATAGTGACTGGAATTCACATTTCGAACAGCAGTGCACCTTGTGAACCTGGTCAAAAAAAAATTTTTTTTTTAATTTTTTTTAAAGATTTATTTTTTATTTATACATACAAGTTGGGTACAGGCCAGAGGCGTGGGACAGCGAGAGGGTTCACCAGAGACAGAGCAGGGAGCAGAACAGGCAGATCAGAAATACACTGCTGAGGGGAGCAGCGGGCGAGGCAGGAGAGGTCTGCCGCGCCATGTGGGATTCTCCCTGGCCGGGCGTTGAACTTGCGTTGCTGCTGCCAACAGCTCCACAGCGCAGCGCTTAACTGCTGCGCCACCGGGGAGGCCCCAAAATTTTTAAAAAATTAATTCAATGTTGTTTTTATTACATTATTGTAATCTTCACAGTTCTCCCTCTACCCTATCACCTGTGAACCATCACCATATTCCCTCATGTCCTTCCCTCTCCTGTTTTGAGCCCCTCTACCCACCCTCTGGTGCTATAGGCCTCAGATCCATGGTCAGCTTGCTAGTTTTGACTTTTTCTTGACTTTTTGTTTGGTTTCTTTATATTCTACATATAAGTGAGATCATCCAATATTTATCTTATTCTTTCTGACTTATTTTGGCTAGCATAATCTCTCCTAGCTCCACCCCTGTTGCTGTAAATGGCATGAGTTTGTCTTTTTTGATGACCGAGTAATACTCCACTGTATAAATATCCCACAACTTTTTGATCCATTTGTCTATTTTGGGGCATTTGGGTTGTTTCCACAACTATTGTAAATAGTGCTGCAATAAACATAAGAATGCAGGTTCCCTTTCAAATTTGTGTTTTTGTGTCCTTTTTATAGGCTCCCAGGAGTGGGATTGCTGGGTCCTATGATAGCGCCCATTTAGTATTCTGAGGAAACTACAGAGCTTTCCATAGTGGCCGGAGAACTTGGTCAATTTTAAGTGACATGAAATTCTTTAATTTTCTAATATTGTTTTAAATACAGACTTTGAGGAATATGCAATCCTGCCATCTAGTGAAAACTGAGACTCCAGGTTAAAATCATAAAATTGCAAAAAACTACAATGTGCTATTCATACTGCATTTGTGAACTCTCTGACACAATTTTATTCTTTTTGTTTCTTAAAGCTCTTGTGTGCCACAGGGTTTTCTGAATTAAAAACTGAATACATCTCTTAATAAAATTCCAACTTTTTTTTTAAAGATTTATTTATTTATGCATACAAGCTGGGATATAGGCCAGAGGCATGGGGCGGTGAGAGGGTTTACCAGAGACAGAGTGGGGAGCAGAACAGGATCTACGGAAACACACTGCTGAGGGGAGCAGTGGGCGAGGGAGGAGAGGTCTGCCATGCCATGTGGGAATCTCGCTGGCCAGGAGTCGAACGTCCGTCGTCGCCGCTGCTGACAGCTCCACAGTGCAGTGCTTAACCACTGAGCCACCAGGGAGGCCGAAAATTCCAACTATTTTAAATACTTTATAGCATGCTCCCTGCCTGGGAGACGAGCGAAGCATTGGTCCCCTTAGGGTCTCTGCGACTGATAAAGTCACGTCACAGAGAAGAGAACAGGGTTTCTACCTGTTGACTGTGTGCTCCGTGGCTACCTGAAAAGGTTTTATTTTGTTTGTTTTGTTTCATTTTCTGTAAATCAACAAGACTCCCATGAGCGACGGCTGCGCCCAGTCAGGGGTGGACGAGCCCAGACGGGGAGGTAGACCAGGCGTGCCAGTAGTGCCAAGTCGAGGAGCGGCTCTGCTGTGTCCTCCCACGGGTCAGCAGGGTAAGACCTGGCCCCTGTATTCTGACTATAAAGACTTTTAAGAGCCCATTTTGCTATCCCCAAGTATCCTAAGGGTGCATAACTTCCAATTTCCAGCAGATGTCGCTGTGGGTTTCATTATAAATTTTAAAGCTTTTTCTAAATTGGTGTTTTGGTATGTTGTGTGATTTTGTATGTTGCAGAGAACTGATTTGCAGCTGATGAGGCACGGAGTTGGTGAGGGGCCTGGAGAGGTTCAATTACTGGTGAAAGTGGGGCTGTAGGTGGCTTCTGTTTGTGGTACCACTGATAGCCCTCCTTTCTGGGTTACCGGACCCAAGTCACAATGTGTGAACTGTGCTTTCAGACAACTTCACAGGATCAAATCAAGTTCTAGGGGAGTGAGAGGGAGAAGCACCATTCTGACCTCCTGTCCTCTTTACTGTCCTCTTGCCCACATTGCTCACATGAGCCCCTCGGTATGTATCCCCTCTCATTTAAGGGTGTGCCTCCAAACAACCAATTCTCCCTTTGCCAAGGGCTCCAGCAAACATGGTACCATAAGTTTGCAACCCCATTTTCTGCCTTGCCACTCTCTCTGGCAGTCTCTCTCTACCCACTTTTATTGTATAGACTTGAATTTTTTTTTTTAAGATTTATTTATGCATAGAAGAGCTGGGTTACAAACCAGGGCCTCCCAGCAGTTAAGCACGCACTGTGGAGCTGTCAGCAGCGGTGACACGAGTTTGATACCCGGCCGGGAGATTCCCACATGGCACAGCAGACCTCTCCTGCCTCGCCCGCTGCTCCCCTCAGCAGTGTATTTCCATTGATCTGCCTGTTCTGCTCCCTGCTCTGTCTCTGGTGAACCCTCTTGCCACCCCTCTGGCCTCTGGCCTGTACCCCAGCTTGTATGCATAAATAAATCTTTAAAATAAAGCTGGGGTGCAAACCAGAGGTAAGGGGTGTTGAGAGGATTCACCAGAGACAGAGTGGGGAGCAAAACAAGTGGATCTACCAAAATGCACTGCTGAGGGGAGCAGAGAGGAGACAAGAGAGGTCTGCTGTGCCGTGTGGGTCAGCTCCCTGGCCAGGGATTGAACTTGTGCTGCAGTGGCTTCTGATAGCTTCATAGTGCTGAGACTTAACCCTTACACCACCAGAGACTCTAGACTTGAATTTCCTCGATGTCTTTTCTGTCACAGTCAACACTGACATCCAATGTGTAATAGGTGCTTTACTTTTGTCCCAAGTCACAGAATCATTTGGGTCCTATGTCCCTCTGGACTGCTTTAGATTATTCTCCTGACAGTACAGCAGGGAACCTCCTCTGATGCCACCTTCCCAATATGAATCACCTCTTTATTTCCTACTTCATTTTTGGGCTACCCTCTAGTGTCCTTTTTTTAAAAAAAAAAAACTTGAACTCTTTAATGTAGTTTGTATGATCAATGTGGTAATAACAAAGTCCTCAACTTTTCTTTATCTGGGAATGTCTAATTTCGTCCTCATTTTTGAAGGGGATAGTTTTACCAGATATAAGACTCTTGAATTACAATTTTTTATTTCAGCCCTTGAAGTTTGTCACCCCCACTCTCTTCTGACCTTAAAGTTTCTAATGAAAAATAGATTGTAAATATTATTGATAATCCTTTGCATGTTACCATTTATTTGTCTTACTGCTTTTCAAAAGACTGATTAAAATAGATGTAAGTCTAGGTGTCATCAATAAGATAATAAACAAAGAAAAAACACTTATCAGAATTCATCAGTTTCTGGTGTGTAAAAATTACTGTGAAAACTAGAAATGGAAGACAACTTTCTCATCCTTATTGAGAGTATCTACAAACCATACACATAACATTATACTTAAGAAGGCTCAATATATTCTTCTCCAATCCATGAGAGAAAAAAATCATGGATTTATCTCTCACTATTTTTTAACAGTATATTAGAGGTATTATATGGATAGTGGTCAGTAGACTACAGACTTTTCACTTTGGGATATAAACAAAGGAAGGAGACTAAAATGCTCCTTGTGAAGGACTAATGACTTTGCTATCAGATAATTGTTGGGCTTTTAAAATGAGTTTGAGAATATCCTTTCCTCTTCAAATTTTTGTAAGCATTTGAGAAAGATTGGTATCCATTCTTTTTTAGATATTTGGTAGAGATCACTTTGAAACTATCTGGTTGTGGGTTTTTCTTTGTTTTGGGAGGTTTTTAATTACCAGTTCAGTCTCTTGAATTCTTGCTCTGTTTAGATTTTCTATTTCTTAATGATTCTTATCTTACACCACTCATAAAATATAACTGAAATGGATTAAAGACAAACATTAACCTCAAACTATAAATCCCCTAGAAGAAAAGGAATGAAAAGAGCTCCTGGACATTGATCTTGGAAACAAATCTTTTTTTTTTTTTTTTGGCTAGAGTAGTTATCCTAATGGGTGTAAGGTTGTTATTTGTCTGCATTTGTCTGATGAACAGTGATGTCCCTGTTCCTGTTGGTTATAACTGTCTTATCTTGAGAAATATTTATTGAAGTCCTTTTGATACTGGGAAAAATGGGGCTTCAAAGTTGCCAAAGGCAGTGCCCAAATTGCTTACTGGTCACTATCTTGGTTCTGCACTCGCGTGCACAATTGTGAGACTACTCAGACTTAGGGAACAATAACAATGGGATTTATTTAACAAATAGGAAAAAGCAAAGAATTACTGAAGTCAATATATGGCTGTTTACCTTACTTAAAGCAATGTCCAGTCCTTTAAGTCCCAAAAAAGTAACAAAGGTGGCATCTTCCTGCCACTGCTGATTTGGAGCTCCTCTTCCAAACCATAGGCCATGATTCCAAAATGGCGTCTTCCTTCTTCTGTAGACATTGAACAGCCAGAGTGTAGGCCAGGTTCCAACTCATAAGGACGACAAAAAACACAACTGGAGATGCTCCTGAAACTACCGTGGTGCCCCAGCACAGCACCAGGCCAACAACACTGCAAACAGCAACTACAGTGGCCAGACGGCCCAACAGACTGCACTTGTGCATTTTAGGAAGGTGCCAGCATCGGGCCTCTGCCTTCTTCCTTCGGCTGCAGTAAAGACAAAACTGGGAGCAGTTTCCGTCGCTCGGCTACTTGCAAAGCCTCCAAAGTTGCTGGCCCCAAAGTCACTGAAGATTCCAAAAATGCTCAATCCAAAATTCTATATCCTGGTGGCTCAAAAACCTCTGGCGTCTCATTTCCAAACTCTCAATCTCGGCAGCTACATTTCCGGCCACTTCTTTTCCTACATCATGGTGACTGCTTCCTCTACTCCTTCAGCATGGCAACTGCTTCTTTCATTCCTACATCATGGTGACTGAATTCCCCTTCTCCTTCAGTCCCTTTTATATCTCATGAGACTCTCCACCCCCTAAACTGCAAATTTAGCATTTTCCCTGGGCTATTCATTCTCATCAGCAAACCCCTCCAGGGGAGGCACCACATTTACTGGACTTTGGGCTCAGCCGGTTACACTTCAATCATTTTCAATCAAGTTATTTCTTTTTTCTTTCTTTTCTTGCTATTGATTGTAGTAGTTATCTATATATTTTGAACATTAGCACTATCTCATGGCTCTATAATTCAATGCATATAGATTTATGAGTGTTAATCCTTCTTGTGATACTAGATTCAGTCATAACACGGTGTGTTTCTATATCTTATTGCCTTTCTTAATTGGAAGGCTATTTTATCAGATATAAGTATAGCTAGCTGTTCCCGATTTTTTGGTTGCCATTTGCTTGTTTTCTGTGTTTTAGTTCTAAGTCTATGCTTATATTTGTTGGTTAGCTGGGTTTCTTATAAACAGCAGAAGGTTGGACATTGTTTTGAAATCCATCCAGAACTCTACATCTGTTGTCTGGTGAATTCAGGCTGTTTACATTTAAGGTGATTATTGAGATAGAAGTGCTCATTGCCATTTTGTTGTGTGTTTGTTTTTTATTTGTTGTGTTTTGGGGTTTGTCTTGTCTTTGAAAAATGTTTTTAGGTCTTCCTGATATTCTTTGTTCCATTTCCATTGTTTTACGTGTTACTTCTACTTTTATTTGAGGGGTCTATGAAGTTAGTATGTAATGGGCTATTCTTGAGACCCGTTGCGTGGTCTGGTGTCTGACTTGTTCTGGTGGAGCAAGCTTTTACTCCCCTCCTCCTCCTCTAATTTAAATGACTTAGGCATTGCCCATTTTCTGTTGCTTTATACTAAAATCTTTAAAATTTCTCTCTGGGCCTCCCTGGTGGTGCAGCGGTTGAGCGCTGCGCTGTGGAGCTGTCGGCAGCGCGCACGATGCGAGTTCGACGCCCAGCCGGGGAGAATCCCACATGGCGTGGCAGACCTCTCCTGCCTCGCCCGCTGCTCCCCTCAGCAGTGTATCTCTGATCTGCCTGTTCTGCTCCCCGCTCTGTCTCTGGTGAACCCTGTCACCGCCCCAAGCCTCTGGCCTGTACCCCAGCTTGTATGTATAAAATAAATAAATCTTTAAAAAAAAATAAAATAAAATTTCTCTCATGTGTAACTTTCTTTTGATAGCTTCTCCCAGTGATTAATTTTCAATGACACTCCTAACTCTTGTTTCTTTCTTGAATGATAATCTTGCTGTGTAAATGTTTCTGGGCTGGAAGAGATTTTTCAGGTACTTGAAACACCTGTTAGGTCCCTCATGCTTGTAATGTTTCTACCGAAAAGTCAGCTGACAGTCTGATTGATGTTCCTTATAGGTTACTCTTCTTGTTCTTGATGTTTTTAATATTCTATCCTTGTTGGTTTTCAGCAGCTTTATTATAATGTACCTTGGTATGTGTCTGGTATTATTTTGTTTGCAAATCTTTGGGTCTCTTGGAGCATGACCTCTGGTTCATTTCCAGGTGTGAAGATTTTAAACAATTCTTTCTTTCTGTGTGTGTGTGAGTGTGTGTGTACACATATATCTATAGCTTTTTCTCTTCTTCTTCCGGGAATCTCATGATATGGATGTTATTTCTCTTGAAATTATCCCAACGGGCCGTTTCAATATTTTCATTTTTAATTATTTTTCTCTACATTGCACTAGTTGTTCTCCACCATTTAATTTTTGATCTCATTCACTCTCTCCATGACTTCTGTTTATAAGCATTTGCAGCCCTAAGTTGTATTTTTAAAATTTCATCCACAGTGTTTCCGAACTCTGTTATAGCTAACTGTGGCCGCCTTATTTTCTTTATCTTTATTCTGTTGCTGTTTTATAGTCTCCATTGGTTTTGTCCATTTTTTCAAGTTCTATAAGTGTCAGAATCGTTAACTTGCTCTCTTCAGTTATGTTCTGCAGTTCTGCTGGGTTGAGACTCCTCTTTTGCTTGAGCAGTTGTGGTCTCCTCATTTTTAATTTTTATGGGTTGTGGGAGGGGTAGAATTTCAGACTGTTGTCTTTGCACCTGTTGAAGTAACCAGAGAAATGGCACCAGTGAGGGGTGGTAGGTAAAAGAGGACCAGGGCAGTGGGGCATCCAAGGGTCATCTTCAGTAAACGTCAGGAATTCAAGCTTCCTACTGTGCTGTGGGTGCAGAGTGTGTGGTGGGGTTCACAGTGACCCCTCCCTCCGGGCCAGTTCCTCCATCTTTGTGTCTCTTCCAGTCTACTTCCACCCTCAGCTGTTTTTGAGTTCTAGATGTGCAGTGCTGGGTTCGGATTGTAGTTAACTTGGGGTCATAGGCTGGGAGTTGCCCTCTTTTGTTTTCCAGCCTTGACCCTTATCCTGGGGTGTTTACAACCATTACTAACAGGTGTGTGGGCCTTAGCATATTTACAAATTCCTTTGTTCTGGTTTTAGCCCTGGGGCAGACGGGGTTGCAGGTGTTTTGAATATCCCAGCCTCAGTTTCCAGAAGTACCCTCTTCGATGAGACACAGGCAACTGATCTGCTTCTCCCCACTCATTCTGGTTCCAGTTGCTCTAATGTGAGAGCTTAAGGCTCAAATAAGTAACCCTTGCTCTGAACCCCCTGCTAGGGGGTTCTGAACCTGCAGCTATCCAACAATGCACCCTCTATTCTGAGTGCCAATCCTGCACACCTCATCATCCAGTGAAGTACTGGGTCTCAGGAGGCCCCACTATTGGCATATCCTGATTCAGTGGACCCCTGTACAGGTCTCTAGGCACATGGAACACTTCTTCTTGGGGGCTGTCCTGTCCTCGGATCACCATAAACAGAGTGTACTCAATATTTCCCCTAACCTCTTTCTGCTGGTCTGTTTCTCCTAGTGTGTGCTGTGGTCATCTGTTTGTCCATCGGGGGTTGTTCGCCTGCAGTTTAGTTGTGCGTACACGGAGAAGGAGGGCCCATGTTCACTCAGCTGCCATCTTGCAGACTGGCATTTTCATTTCCAATAGGCTATCTTTCTCCATCTCTCGTCTCCATCTGGGTCTCCCATGATGCTTGTTCTGCTTGATGTCTTCTGAGTCCCTTAGGATCTGTTCTTTTTCTTTTGCCTTTTACATTTTGCTACTCTGCTTCTATTAATTGGAAAGTCCTGTTCTAGTTTGTTGAGGGTAATCTTGAAGAGATTTGTATCCGCTGAATCCTCGCTGGTGCTGCAGTAAATCGCGGTACTGTAGCTCCCCCTGCTGTCTGTCTGTGGTAGTGCATACTCTGCAATAACATTGTTCTGAGAATCCCAACCATTTCTGTTGGTACTAGGACACCATTGATATAGAAACTAACCCTGTAGGTAGCTCTCCTAACAGTCAAATCACTGGGTGTAAAATTCTGCGTAAGAATGAGGACTATATGAAGTTCATGTTCACACGACCTGGGCAACAGTATATTTGTGCCGTATGGCTCCCCTGCCCTATCCTCAAAGTCTAGAAGACCTGAACTATATTCACTTGGTTTGGAGTGTTAAATTGATTAAACAGGAGGCTGTTTCACTGAGGTGATGTTAATGCTTTGCAACCTATGAGATAAGCAAACAATCTAGAACTGGAGTAGATTGTAAATATGCTCAAATCTGAAAAAAGGAAACTTGATAACAACCATCAGCAACTGCCAACTAGACTTGCCCAGATAAGGCAACCACTTCAGCAACAGCTAGTCAAATAATGTCCTTGTTTTGCTTCTGCATCTTCTCTATAAATACCCTGGAAGTGGGCCTCCCTGGTGGCACAAGGGGTTAAGTCTCAGTACTATGAAGCTATCGCAGCTACTGCAGCACGAGTTCTATCCCCTAGCCAGGGAGCTTCCCACATGGCGCAGCAGACTTCTCTCGTCTCCCCGCTGCTCCCCTCAACAGTGTATTTCAGTAGATTTGCCTTTTCTGCTCCCCAGTCTGTCTCTGGTGAATCCTCTCAAATGCGGCACCTCCCCCTCCCCGCCCGCACCTCGGGCCTTCACCCCAGCTCTTGTGTGCATAAATAAATGAATCTTAAAAATAATAATAAATACACTGGAAGTGACTTTCCCTCTTCCTGCTGGTCTCCAAAACTTTCACTTTGGCTTTGCCCATGTTGCATTGATGCTGACTCAAATACTCTTAAGATATCAATGTTTCAGTTTATCTTGAACAAGAGCAACATGTGGTCCTCAAAGCCAATGATATGATATTCATCAGAGTAGATGATCTAGAATTGGCAACTGCGTGGGAGGCCCTGGGAAGTCATGTGTGATGCTGACTCAGGGATAATCTACAAAGGCATCGAATCTGCCTTAAGGAATACAGAGAGTTGTCACAGAACCTGCAAAGATGGGAGGTTGTATCTCCTTCTCAAAAAAGGAAGAACACTGCCTCGTGGGACTCCTCAGTGTGGGAGGCGGTGTGTTCCACACTTGGATATTCTGCTCCAGCTCTTTGGCTGTTTGCATGAAAGACGGCCCTTACAGTCAGGTCTCAGACGGTGAGGAATCTTACAGCAGGTTCAGGCTGCTGCAGAAGCAATTATTTGGATCTTACTGCTAGGAACACCCAGTAGAATGAGAGGAACCGGGAGAAGAAGATGCAGTGTGATATTTCTTATAAGACTTACTAGGAGAAGCATATCATAGACTTTAGAGTTAAGCTCTGTCCTATGTCAAAAATGGGATGTTTGACATAGGATGCCAAGTTGCAATGCGATTAGAAATTATGAATACTAGCTGGGTCCTGCCAATTCCATGAAGACACTAGGTGAATCCAGCAAGAACCCACCCTAAGATGGCATCCTGCACAGTGGTAAAGGTACAGGAAGGTGCAGGGGGCACAAAGCATCACAATCAGGTAGCTCAGCGCCCCCATTACCTACGCTAGGGTAAGTGAAAAAGAGTCAGCAGGGTTTTCCGCCGTCCCCTCAATGATAGACCTCTGCGGGCCTACACGCATGCCTGATGGCGGGCACCTGAAGCAGGTGTGGGCCTGGTGAGTGGGCACACCTGGGCCAGAGACTGGACGAAGAAGGGGCAGAAGCAATGCAGAGGCAGCGGAGAACAGAGTGTGGAGCAGAGGACCGTTTGGGGTGCACCAGAGAGGCCATGAGACGCTGCAGAGCCCAAGAGAGTGAAGATTCGCCGGGGACTGGGAGGCCTGCCAGCTCCCCGGCCCCTGACCCCATTGCCTGCCCTGTCCCTGGTTGTGTCTCTACCATTAAAAGCCTAAAAAGCCACCGAGGGCTCCAGGATTCCTCCTTTCCTCTTTGGCAGGTCTGCGCAGCTCCATTGAGACTTGTTCCTGGTGCCCTTCCTGCCGCTACACCTACCAATATCGCACCTCACTTCAGCGTGCACCTGCCACTGTCTTGATTTCTATTATGACAAGTTGTACCTCACAGGTAATTTTGTTTGTGATTATGTTTTTTCTTGATTCTTTCGCTTAGCCTGGGCCACCTCCTGCCTCTTTCATTGAGTACACAGCTTTGGACCTTTTTTGGCCGGGTTTTGTTAGTATCCACATTGTCACGTGATACTCATCACACCACACATGTACACTTGGATTTTTTAAAAAGGTTTATTTATTTATGCATACAAGCTGGGGTGTAGGTCAGAGGTGTGGGGTGGTGAGAGGATTCACCAGAGACAGAGTGGGGAGCAGAACAGGCAGATCTACTGAAGTACGCTGCTGAGAGGAGCAGCGGGCGAGGTGGGAGAGGTCTGCTGTGCCATGTGGGAAGTTCCCTGGCCAGGGATGGCACTCATGCTGCAGTGGATGCGAATAGCTTCATAGAGCTGCGACTTAACCCATTGCGCCACCAGGGAGGCCCCACTTGGATATTTTTATTAATTGATTTCTCAATGTTTCCTCTAAAAGTTTGCTATAGTTGGTGAAAATATTACCCACCCATCTCACAGGGTTAGGAAATATAAATGGTCAGAGCTCAGCACTGATGGAGTAAGGGCTTGCGAAATACTAAGAGTCTTTGCTGCCAATGCTGATCATTTCCTTCTGTCCCTCCTGCCCCTCTAATTTCTCTGAAATATCTTTCGATTTGGTGCACAAGTTCATTACTTTTCCTAGTGTACTTGCTTTTGTTACTTTTGTATTTCTTAATTCTTCTTCTTTAATCTTTTCTATTTTCCATATGACCTGGTATACCACTGGGTACACCACAGCTTTATCCTTCACTCAGTAACCAGAAAATCAGAATATGCTTGATCTAACATTTTAAAGGTAAAACATTTATAAGAATGAAACTAATAAGGCAAATGATTAAATTTATTTTCAAAGAGAGACTATGTTGGTTTAGCTTCTAGTTGAACTCTTATACTTCACAAATACATAAAAAAATCACTTAACCTCACTTTGTCTTAGATTTCTCAATTGTAATTGGCAACCTAAGAAAGTATGGGAACAAAAACTATTTTAAAATGCAAAGTACTAATAACAGTAGTGGCATCTAGAAAGTATTTAGAGGAATGGCTACCTGTAATTATTATTATTGATGACTTTTCATAAATAGTATTTTGTGTTGTATTTTGTGCTATTTTCTTTTTATTACAGTAAAATACACATAAGACCATCTTAACCTTTAATATTTAAAATTTAAAAAAAGATTTATTTTTATTCGTGCATACAAGAACTGGGGTGTAGGCCAGGGGTGCAGGAGGTAAGAGGATTCACCAGCGTCAGAGTGGGGAGCAGAACATGTGGTTCAACTGAAATACACTGCTGAGAGGAGCAGCGGGCAAGACAGAGGTCTGCTGCACCATGTGGGTCAGCTCTCTGGCCAGGGATCGAACTAATGCCTCAGTGGCTACAATAGCTTCGTAGGGCTGAGACTTAAACCCTGTGCCATCAGGGAGGCCCCCATCTTAAGCTTTATTAAGCGTAAGTTCAGTAGCATTAAATACATTTACGTTGTATGTGCAAATGTCACTCTTATTCATCCCCATAAGTCTTTCCACCTTGTAAAACTGAAATTCTATACCTATTAAATAATAATTCTCCTCAGCCTAGTCCATGGAAATCACCTTTACAATATATGTCTTTATGGTGTTGACTATCCTGAAGAATCATACAGCATTTTTCTGTTTTCCTTATCTCACTTAGTATAATATCCTCAAGCCTCATCCATGTTGTAGCATATTGAAGAATTTCTAGCTTTTAAAAGACTGGATAATATCATATTGCATGTACCTTGTGTCACCTGGTGTTTCAGGCAACAACAGACTATCTAGAGCAGTCATCCGTATATATAACCTAGGTGTATAGAAAGCGACACCGCATCAGTTTTGTGTAAGCACACTCTGGCATTAACACAAACATGAAAACACCTTCCTATATGTTCTCAGAATGTATCCTTTTTATTAAGCAATGCATGACTGGTCCATGACTGGGTACACATTTTGCTAATCCATTAATCTGTTGGACACTTGGGTTGCATCTATATTTTAGCATTGCACATGATACTGTTATGAACATGAGGACAAATATCTCTTCCAGATCTACTTTCAATTCTCCTGCGTCGCTACCCAGAAGTAGAATTGTGTATCATATGGTAATTCAGCTTTTAATTTTTAAAGAAACCACCATACTGTTTTTCATGTGGCTGTACCATTTTCCATGCCCTTTAACAAGGCAAAGGGGTTTAATTTCTCTGTATCCTCACCAACAGTTGTTCTTTCTTTCTTTTTTTTTTCATAGTAGCCATGCTACTGTGTGTGAGGTGGTATCTCGTAGTTTTGATTTGCATTTTTCTAATGATTAGTAACATTGGAAATCTTTTTCTATGCTTATTAGCCATTCACACATATTCTTAGACAATGCCTATTCAAGTCTTTACCGAGTTTTCAATTGGGTTATCTTTTTGGTTGTTGAATTAAAAATTTCTGTGTATGTTCTGAATACTAATCCCTTATCAGGTGTATGATTGGTAAATATTTTTTCCCATTCTCTGGAGTTGCCATTTTTACTCTGTGGATAGTGTCTTTTGATGTACACATTTGAAAATTTTTTATGAATTCACTTAGTCTATTTTTCTTTTGTTACTTGTACCTTTGGTGTCATAACAAGAAATCATTGCCAAGTCCAATGTCAAATCTTTTGTCTTATGTTTTCTTCTAGGAGTTTTCTTGTTTTAGGTCTTCATTTTAGCCTTTGATCCACTTTGAGTTAGTTTTTGAACATGATGTTTGTCAGGGAAGGGTCCAATTTCATTTCTCTGCATAACCAGTTTGGCCATTTCCATTTGTTGAAAACACTGTCCATTCCCTGCCACCCTTGCCAAAAAACATTATTGAATCATTTGAGTTACAATAGGACATTTTCCTTCCTCTTCATTTTTTCAGGGAGGAGTTTGAGAGGGTTGATATTAGGTCTTTAAATGATAGAATTCAGCAGTGACACCATCAGGGCTAGGACTTTTTTGTTGAGAAATTTTTGATTACTAATTAAATCTTCTTACTAATTATAGGTGTATTCAGATTTTTCCATTTCTTCATGTTTCAGTCTTGGTAGGCTTTGTATTTCTAGGAAGTTGTCTACTTAATTTAGGTCGTTTAATATTTTTGAACAATTTGAATTATGAACAATTGTTCACAATATTCTCATAATGCTATCTTATAATATTTTTTTTCTGTGAAATCAGTAACAATATCCCCATTTTAGCAATCTGGGCATTGTCTCATTTTTTTCTAAGTTCACTAGCTAAAAGTTTGTCAGTTTTAGAGATTTTTTCAAAGAACTGGGCTTCTCGTTTTATTGATTTTCCTATTGTTTTTCTAGTCTCTATTTTGTTTATCTCTTCTCTAATCCTTATTTTTTTTCTGCCTTGTAGGCTTGGGTTTGATTTGATCCTCTTATTTCTAGTTACTTCAGTTGTAATGTAATGACTTGACATCTTTCTTGTTGTATAGTATAGGCATTTGTAGAGATAAATTCCCCAGTTAGCACTGCTTTCACTGCATCCCATAACTTTTGAAATGTTGGATTTTAATCTTCACTTAGCAATAAGTATTTTCTAATTATCCTTGTGATTGATTCTTTGATCAACTTGTTGTGAAACATATGTTGTTTAGTTTCCACAATTTTGTGAAATTTCAATTTTTACTTTTGCTGTTGATTTCTAATATACCCATTGTGGACAGAGGAGACACTTTGTATGCTATCTATTAAAATCCAATGAGACTTGGGGCCTTCCCGGTGGTGCAACGGGCTAAGTTGCAGTGCTATGAAGCTATCCAGAGCTACTGCAGCATGAGTTCAATCCAGGCCAGGAAGCTTCCCACATGGCGCAGCAGACCTCTCCTGTCTCCCCGCTGCTCCCCTCAGCAGTGTACTTCGGTCAATCTGTCTCTGCTGAATCCTCTGCTGCCCCCACTCCCACCTCTGGCCTATACCCAGCTTGTATGCATAAATAAATAAATCTTTAAAAAAAAATCCAGTGAGACTTAACTTGTAGCACAATATATGGATTATCAAGGAAAATGTCCCACGTGTATTTGAGAAGATGTGTGCTCTGTTGTTGGGTAGAGTGTTCTGAATATAGCTGTTAGTCATAAGTTGGCTTATTGTGCTGTGGGTACTTTGTCTCCCTAGTTATCTTCTATCTGATTGTTTTACTTATTATTGTGAGTGTGGTATTTAAGTCTCCAATTATTGTGGAAATTTTCATTTCTTTCATCCATTCTGTCAGTTTTTACTCCTTGTATTTTGATGATCTGTCATTAGGTATGTAAATGTTTATAATTGCTTTCTCTTCTTAAGGCATTGAATCATATGAATATATATCCTTTGTATCTTGTAAGATTTTGTGTTTTAAAGTCTATTTTGTCTGGTATTAGTATAGTCACCCCTACTCTCTTTTGGTTACTATTTGGAGGGAAGATCTTCTTCCATCTTTTCATTTTCAACCAATTCGTGCATTTGGATATCAAGTGAGTCTCTTGTAGAGAGCACTTGGTTTGGTCATGTATTTTTTCCTATTATGCAAATTCCTGTCTTTGATTGCAGTTTTACCTACTTACATTTCAAGGAATTACTAATAAGGAAAGACATACTGTAGTCATTGCACTATTTGTTTTCTATATACCCTGTTGGTTTTGGGCTCTAAGTTCTTGCTTTACTGTCTTTTTTTATCTTTAGTTGATTTTTTTGTAGTAAAATATTTAAATTTCTCATTTCCATTTTTGTATATTCTATAACTATTTTCTGTGTGGTTACATAGGCATTATGATCTACATCCTAATTATAACACTCTAATTTGCAACAGCTTACCTTCAATAATGTACAAAGACTCTACTCTTTTACATCTCTGTCCACATACTCTTTGCTTGTTGATGTCACAAAATGTCATTTTTATGTGAACCAAGACATAAACTAATAATTTTTTTAATGTCCTAGTCTCCTATATTATGTAGAAAACAAGACTTGGAATTACAAACCAAAGTTACAATAATAATAGCTTTTACCTAGTTATTTTTCCTTCAAATGTAGTGTCTCTCAATATGTATGAAACAAGCAAAAAGTACAGTTGTAGTTCATTGTTACAATAACACTAGATCTTTTCATTGCCAATGTATTTACCTTTATTGAGATTATTATTTCTTCATGCAACTTTGAGTTGTTATCTAGCATTTTTCATTTCACTTTGCAGAACTCCCTTGGTCATTTCTTGCAGTGAAGGTCTAGTGGCCATAAACTCCCTCTACTTTTGTTGGTTTGGGAATGTCTCAACTTATCTCTCATTTTTGAAGGACAATTTTGACAGATATAGAATTTGTTTCTACAGGGATTTTTTGTTGTTCTTTTAGTTTTTTTAGCCATTTGAGTATATGGGCCCATTGTCTTCTGTACTCAAAGTTTCTGATAAGAAATCTGGTGATAATCTTATTAAGGATTCCTTGTATCTGATGATTTGCTTTTCTTTTGCTGCTTTCCAAATTCTCTTCTTGTCTTTGTCTTTTGAAGATTTGGTTATAATATGTCCTGGTATGAGGGTCTTTGAGTTGATTTTCTTTGGAGTTCGTTGAACTTCATGGATGTTTATATTCATGTCTTTGTTCAAATATGAGACATTTTCAGACATTATTCTGAAATATTCTTCTAATATTCTCTGCCCCTTTCTCTCATCTCCTGCTGGTACTCCCACAATACACCTACTGGTCTACTTGATGACCCAGGGATTCCTTCAGCTATGTTCACTTTTTTTCAGGGTTTTTTCTTTCTGTTCCTCAGTTACATAAGTCCTGTTGTCCTATATTCAGGTTCACTTTTTCTCTTCATCTGCCATTCAAATCCATCTTTGGATCCCTCTAGTGGTCTTTTTCCTTTCCATTATTATAATTTTCAGTTTCAGAATTTCTTTCTAGTTTCTTTTCAGTTTTCTTACCTCTTCACTGATATTTCCATAAATTTGCTTTCTAGTCTTTTCACAGAAAAATCAGAAATCAGTTCAGAATTTCTATTTTCTGGGGATAACTACAGCCCCTTTAATAGGTACATTTTAGTTTGTTTGTGTAGAATTATAAGTGAAAATCCAGTGATGGCTTTGGGGAGCTGCCAGGAAGGATTTTCAAAGTAGAACTTTAATCAGATTTACTTGCCAACATTGAAGTATCTTAGTAAAATATTTATCTCCGTGACTTTATTGAAACATCTGCTTGCTTGATCCCACAATGATGTCTTGAATTTGCTTCCATGTCTCTGGTGTGGTATAAGATGGTGCCCTTTGAGGGAAAGGTGGTGTCAGGATAAAAATACACTTTGTTTAAATTAGGGAAAGGAAACGTTTTGTGCCTTTGAAGTTATCTACATAAAGTCAGTATGTCTTCTGATGGGGATCACTTGTGCAGCTTCGATGGTCTTTGAGGGGCTCCTAAATGAAACTGGAGGACTTGGGAGATTCCGAATCCTTCAGGTGGTTTTCCTTATCATAACATACACTCATTATCTTTAAAGAGCCTCACTGAGGTCATTTCTGGTCATTTCTTTTTTTTTTTTAAGATTTATTTATTTATGCATACAAGCTGGGGTGCAGGCCAGAGTTGCAGGATGGTGAGAGGGTTCACCAGAGACAGAGCAGGGAGCAGAACAGGCAGATCAGAAATACACTGCTGAGGGGAGCAGCGGGCAAGGCAGGAGAGGTCTGCCGTGCCATGTGGGATTCTCCCTGGCCGGGCGTCGAACTCACGTCGCCGCTGCCAACAGCTCCACAGCGCAGCGCTTAACCGCTGCGCCACCGGGGAGGCCCCCTCTTTTTTTTTTTTAAGATTTATTTATTTATGCATACAAGCTGGGGTGCAGGCCAGAGTTGCAGGATGGTGAGAGGGTTCACCAGAGACAGAGCAGGGAGCAGAACAGGCAGATCAACTGAAACACACTGCTGAGGGGAGCTGTGGGCGAGGCAGGAGAGGTCTGCTGAGCGATGTGGGAATCTCCACGGCCTGGGATCAAACTCGCTCTGCAGCTGCAGACAGCTCCACAGCACTGTGCTCAACCCATTGCACCACCAGAGAAGCCCCCTGTTCATTTCTTTTATCTGTGCATTCTAAATAAAACTGAGGAGGAAACAGTGTTGAAACTATGGCCCTGCTCTGAAAAAATCTATCACAAATATAGATGGTAGTCATCTTGGATAACTTGTGGTTAAATACTCAAACAGCCAAAAGAGATGTGAAATACTTAAATAATTTGGTGTATTGGATAACTAGATGCAGTTTCTAATTTGTCCAGGTGCCCTAGTCCTTCCTCTGGAATGCACCCCCCCGCCCCCATGAATTCTGTATAGCCCACCCAGTAGAGGAAAAATGTATGACCCAACAGCTAGTTTCTTGCTTTGTTTTTGTGGTTGATTTCTAGTTTCATACTATTTGATCAGAGAAGATACTTGATATAACTCCAATCTTTATAAAGTTATTGTTACTAAATAAGTTATTATTCACCTATCCTTTAACCCAACATGTGGTCTATCTTTGAGAATGTTCCTTGTGTATTGAGAATGATCTTACCACATTCTACTTTGTTTTGATGAAAGACAAAGGGTTGCATTTATTGATTATTTTAATCTAAATTCACTACTAAACAAGAAAGCATCTGCTTTCTGTTTTGCTTTTTTTTTTTTTTTACAGAAGTCTATAAATAAGCTCAATTTTGTTTATCTCAAATTCCACTTTCTACCAACAAGTGAATATTGTGTAGCAGGCCTACTAAATTTTAGTTTATTTAGAGAGTATGTCCATGCCAAAGTTCAATGTTAATTTTACTAAGTCAATGAGTACAAAAACATTCAGGGAGTAAACCTTTAAGCAGATTTCACTGCCAATAATAAATGATTTTCTCTATGACTTAACAAAAATTGGAATACCTCCTACTTCCAAAAGGACTGGAGAAACTTCCTTCATGTTCTGTAACAATAGTGCAGTTTGGCCCCATTATATCACGTCACAAAATTTTTTCTCCCTTTGAGTGTATTTCCATGAAGTCATAGGGTCTCCTCTTGTGGATTGCCTGTTCATACTCAATGGCCTTTGAAGAGCTTCTGGATCAAGTTGGTGGCCTGGGGAAATTCCAGATCCTTCAGATGGTTTTAATTCTTCCCATTTTCATGCTAACAATGTCTCAAATGCTGTTGGAAAATTTCACCGCAGCCATCCCTGACCATCGCTGCTGGGTCCATATTCTCGACAATGACACCATCTCTGCTAATGTCACAGGGATCCTCAGCCAAGATGCCCTCCTGAGAATCTCCATCCCAATGGACACAAACTCGAGGCCAGAGAAGTGTCATCGCTTCACCCACCTCCAGTGGCAGTTCCTTCATGTGAATGGCAACCTCCCCAACAGGACTGAGCCAGACGTGGAGCCCTGCATGGATGGCTGGGTGTATGATCAAACTTCCTTCCCTTCCACCATGGTGACTGAGGTGAGAGGCCCCATTTATCTCTTGTGAGTAAACGGTCTGGGTGTCAGGAATAACAAAACATAATGTATAGTTTAAGTCTTCGATTAGTGTATAGATATTGTATAGTCTGAACACTTATTTTTTGATTAAATGGTGACTGCTCACCTTTTCATGCTGAGCACTTGCATTGAATTTGAGGTCAGGGAAATCAACCCATTAGAGATGAATTCCAGTATCCCAGAGCTTTAAATTTAGCATGAGGACTGGTGATTAGGCAAGTGGGCACTTGATAAAAGTGTGAAAAATTATTGTGGGTGCCTTGTTTTTTGCCTAAATGCAAATTGGAAAGATCTATATAAATATTTAAAAATTCCCATGCCCTGGTTTTTTGTCAGAGAAGCCAGTCAGAATGTATCTCACTCTGGGTATGAAATAGCTTTTGAAAATCTCCTCACTGTTTTCTGTGTGTAGAAAATATTGAGAAGCATTAAGGGATGGAGTGTTAAGTGAATATGAAAAGCGACCCTAATGCAATCTAGAAGACTTAGTTGGGGATTTCTAGAGAAGACCACGCTTGACTGATAGAGATCTGTGGATAGAGCAAAGGGAGAGCTGAGAGCATGTCCCCTGAGTGCTATAGGGTGAGTGACCGTGGAGGACCAGAAGCTGCTGTGAAACTCGCCTGTGCCAATCTGATCTCCTTCTCTTCCAGTGGAATCTAGTGTGTGATTATCAGTCGCAGAAATCAGTGGCTCAATCTTTATTCATGGCTGGAATGCTGGTGGGAGGCTTCATAGCTGGTCATCTCTCAGACAGGTGAGAGTCTCCACCTGTCAGCTGTGATGAATTTCTTCCTAAGCAAATCTTTGCTGAGTTCCAGGATGTAGTTGACACTGTTGTGAATTGCTGTGGTTCCCAAGAGCTAAAGATGAAAATAGAGATTTAGAGTTAGTGTGATGAATGACATTTGCTACTGCATAGTTCTCTGTATAGGACACAGACATGACACTCTATAATATTTGGGATGAATTTCAGATCGTAGCTAGATGGCAAGTACTGTAATATTTCAGTTAGAAATATGAGAAAGAGTTTTCTATGGTAAGAGATAAGAAGTTGTACCAGAAGGATACAGCCTATTTGAAAACACAGATGTGGAGAACAGCATTGTAAACTGTGGCCAGAGTTTCCATATAGAACTTCTGTCAGAAGTTTCTCCTGAACTCAATGAACTAAGTGTTCATAGGTTCTCAGATTAGTCATCCTGTCTTAAAAATATTTTCTTCCATTCCATAGGCTTCTTTTTATTTTTTGATTGTTTCTTCCGCTATGCAGAAAGTCTTTATTTTTCTGTAATTCCACTTGTTATTTTTGCTTTTATTGCCTTTGTTTGTTTGGTGCTAGTGTCAATGTCCAGCAACATTTTATATGGCTGGTTCAAAATATTTAGCTTAGCTACAAGGCTTCCTCTTACTCACTATATTCTCCACTCTCATCTCCTGTCACAACACTCTGCCAAGCCCCCAGTTACACATCTCCTACCCTAGTCCCATTTAAACTGGTCAATCAACATTTTATTGTGAATCATCATACAAGGGTTGGCGAGAAGACTTCATAGAAGACTAGTGAATATCATACTCTGACTGTGAAGTCTTTTAGGAATTACATTTAGAGTGATATACACAGGATTCACAAATTTCCATTGAATGATTCAATAACTTTAGGATTATAGATAAAGAAATACTACATCTCCCATTTCCTTATGGGAGACCTGAGTGTGTGGCTGTTTTCTTCCTACTTCAGGATGAATGGATTAAGAAATCTGGTCTTTATATACAAGGGAATACTATCTAGCTATTAAAAAGATAGAATCTTTTCATTTGGGTCCAGATGGGTGAACTGGAGAGGATTATGCTAAGTGAGGTAAGTCAGAAGAAGCAGGCGAGTACTGAATGATTTCACCTATGTGGAAGATTAGAAAACAAAGCAAAGGAACAGACAAAACCAAACCAAACTATCCCTCAGAATCTGACTATAATACTGAGGCTACGGGGCGGGGGGGGGGGCAGGGGGAGAAGGGAGGGGACAGAGCAAAGAATGGAGTGGGCCTGGTAGACTGTGGTGAAGGATTCTTGAAGCATTGGTGGTGGCTGAAAGCGGGGCAGACAGGGCACAACTGCCCAGGCTCTGAGGCAAGAGTCACCAAAAAGCCCCAAAAGGCCAAAAACAATAAAGGACAGCGCCTGACGAGAGGACAGGTCACTGTCTGTGGGTTCTCACCCGCGTACACAATTGCAGGAGACTTCAGGCTACAGGAACAGCAGCAACAAACATGGGGTTTATTTTACAAACGGGGGAAACAGAGAGCTCACTGCAGCCTCAAGTGGTGGCTACCTCGCCCAGAACGCATCGGTGATGGTAGCTCTTTGTGAAGTATTGGGTTAGACCAACAAACAGCTTTCTGAGACACCAGGCCCAGGGCCTCTGGGGCTCCTGTCAGGCTACGTCAGGACCAGAGGCCCCGTCTCTGCAGAGTCCTTCAGCTTCTCTTCCTCCTTGGAGGGCGGCTGCTGGACGCTTCTTTTCTTCTTTCTTCCTTGGAGGCCAGGAATGGACTTCTTTCTTCTCTCTTCGGAGTCTGGAACCTTTGTCTTTCTTCTTCTGGGGGCTGGTGTCGTTGTCGTTGTCTTCTCCTGTTCTTCTCTTCAGGGGCCTCCTTCTCTCTCTGGGGCTGGCGTCCTCTCTTTTTCTTTCCTTCTTTTTTTCCCCACCTCGGGTCCCTCCAATCCTGGCTTATATCCTTGTTCAGGGTACCATCCACAAGTCTGATTGGACCATTTTTCAATCCTGGAGCAGATTGGACTTACCCATCAGCTTCTAGCACCCGATTGGTCCATTCAAAAACGGCAGTTACTGGGCAGAAGCAACTGCCACAACTGACTTATGATGGAGCAGTGCGGTGAGAGGCACCACTGTTCCTGTCGGCTCCTACTGCTAAGGCAGCTTGGTTCAGGTAACAGTGGCATGGTGTGAGCACATACATTTTAAGAGTTGTGTACCTAAACATCTTAAACATATACATTATATCCATAAAATTTTGGTGATTAAAATGGCAAATTTTATGCTTATTTACCACAGTATTTTTTTAATGTCTCCAACACTCATGAATTATGGTCTAAATTTGTCAACTTTATGTCACGAATAGTGAAGTTTTGTTAAGTTCACATACATTTAACATTTTCAGTATTATTTCTGGAAATTTGCTTTGTTTTTAAATTTAATATATTAATACAAAAATTCAGATTTATTAGTACCATTTGAATTGTATGTTTTTTTTCAGTCCATTTTCTTTCAATCTATAATATTTTAAGTTCTAATTCTGTGGACTGCATATAATTAGGATTTTTTCTCATTCTGGTAATAGCTCTTATTTGATGAGAATTTATGCTACTAAAAATTAATTTGTCTAATTGTTATGGGATTGTTTTGGTCTACCATTTAGTTTTGTTTTCTACATTATTTCTTCATGATAATAGTAATTATGACTAATCACTGTTGTTGTTTTTCCCTGTGTTCTACATTTTCTACCTTTGGGGGAATTATTTGAGCATTTTTCAAATCCTATTTGAAACATCACCAAGCAACCCTCAATCCAAACTCTGTTTTTATTACTGTTTAGTTCCCATTGTCTCCATGCAGACACCCTTGACAGCCAATGAAATGCAGAATTCCCTTTTTGTTATTTGTCCTTCATCTTTTTTCTCCTTTTAATATTTATCTTACATTCTTTCTTCAGAGAGCCTTCTGTAATTTCCTCTGATTGTGGTTCTTTTAAATTCTATTCTAGAAAAATCTAGAATCGACACAGAGGGATTTTTACACTCCCTTAAAAACTTTGGCACATTACTCCATTGGTGTTCTTTTGCATTAGTTTACTTAGCCTTTCTGGTCCTAGACACCCAAGTACACGCTCCGTTCTCTTGTGTTCTAGACACTGCATAGACTATTTGCCATGTTACATGTTGTGTTGGGACAATGGAGGCTTACACTATAATTTCCAACACTGCCATCTCTTTTATATGGCATCACTTGCTCTCAGAGGTTTCCTAGTGATTGGTGATGAAGTTTAGATATTATTATTCTATAAGATAATAAGCAAAAAGTGTTCCTTTTGAGGAGATTTCTACTATTAGTTTAGGTCTTGATTTTTCAAGCTTTAAGATACAAAGACTCACATGTGAAAGTGTTCTCTGAATTTCAGAGTAAGCTCTTATTTTCTTAAGTTTTTGCTACAAATTATTTTTGCTACAACAATCTAACCTGACTGTTTCTCAGGCTTGGGCGGAAGCTGGTTTTTAGGTGGAGTCTTCTCCAGCTCGCCATCTCCGGGACCTGTGTGGCCTTTGCTCCAACCTTCATCATTTACTGCTCCCTGCGCTTCCTGTCAGGTTGTGCTTCTGTATCCCTCCTAGCAAATGGCAGTTTTCTCAGTAAGTCAATTTTGATTGACTCTTTTGCCCAAACCTTGATTTTGACCTTGAGCTTTCATGACAAACTGACATTTGGGTGTTGTTGTTTTTTTATAGTGATGGAGTGGACAAGGTCCCGGTCTAAAGCTATGGTGATAACAGTGATATTCTGTGCCCTTAGTGTTGGACAGATGACCCTGGGAGGGCTGGCTTTTGTGTTCCGAGAGTGGCGCGTCCTGCAGCTGGTACTGTCTGTGCCCTTCTTTGTCTTCTTTGTCTTCTCCAGGTATGAGCCTCTCTCTCACTTTGTCCCATGGGAAACAGGGATGAAAAAGCATAATGAATGGGAATAGTGATTGTTTCTTCCCTGGACCCTTCCTTATGTTTCGACCTAATGCCCTGTCACTAATTTGCTCGCTCTGTGCCATTTGAGAAGCAGAACATGGAGTGACAGTAATTCTCCTTCCTGAGAGTTCTGGGTATTTTCCGCCATCTTTCTTTCATATCTTTCTCAGTATAATGGTCACAGAGTTACTTTCCTTAATAAAATATAGACTAATATTTAAAAAAGAAACGCCTTTCATTTTCCCTTGAAACAAATCAGATTTTGTGGAAGTTTTTAGTGATTTTTATTTTTGTAGATGAATTTGGCTTAAAGAGGCAGAAGCTCATTTATATAACTTTTTGACAAAATAGCAACACAATTACTTCAGTACTAAAGATTGGCATGGAGGCTGGTGATTCACATGATGTGTTCAACACTCCCTTAAGTAATTTTCATTAACATTAAATTATGAATAACTTTATTCCCACACTTAAAACCAGTCCAGGAGAGAGTCATATTTAGTGTATCATGGAGAGATTACTATAGAGTTAATACAGCAAGATGAGTTCAGAGAGAGAGAGAAGACACTGTAATCACTGTTGAGCTCATTCATTCTATCCTCATAACAACCCTGCAAGGAAGATGGTGTTTCTGTCCCTATATTATTGATAAGAAACTGAGGCAGATGGGAATTAATTACTCACTTCTGTAGTAAGTTACCAACATAGCAGATAGTGTCAGGAGTACTTGTTTGGCTTGGAAACATGTATAATTTGAGGCACTTTTAAAAAATATTATGTATTGAGCTCAAGTTTGCCAGAACCCTTGGCAAGCTGTGGAAGTAATTATGCATGGGAGGGAACCTCGAGCTTAAGTTTCTTAAACTTCTTGATTCCAGTGAATAAGCAGAGAGGTGATTTGGCTACAAAGTTCATGTTCCTAACCATGAAGGCATACTGCATGAAAAACATTTTCATGTTTTCCTACTATTTGTATAACAGGACATGATTTTCTGTTCCCATCCCAACAAGTGGCAGATATCAGACGGATGGTACAGGCCTCTGTCATCAATAACCAATCACAGGGCCTCCCTAGTGGCTCAAAGGGTTAAGTCAGCCTATGAGGTGATCCAGAGCCACTGCAGCACAAGTTTGATCCCCAGCTAGGGAGCTTCACCATGGCACAGCAGATCTCTCCTGCCTCGCCCGCTGCTCCCCTCAGCGGTGTATTTCAGTCCATCTGCTTGTTCTGCTCCCCACTTTGTCTCTGGTGAATCCTCTCACCACCCCGCACCTCTGGCCTACATCCCAGCTTGTATGCATAAATAAATAAATCTTAAAAAAAATAACCAATCACAAAGAGAAGTGTGGACTGCACGCGTGTGTCGTCTGTCACCAGGTGGCTGGTGGATTCTGCTCGGTGGCTGATTATCGCCAATTACCCAGACAAGGGCTTAAAGACACTCAGGCGAGTGGGACACATAAATGGACTGAAGACTGCCGGAGAAGCTCTGAACATGGAGGTGAGCGGGCGATGGAAGGCGGATCCTGGGCTGGGGGGAAGACATAACTGACCTCTGCCGTCTCCTCTGGAGACACACATGCTGCTTTTCTAAGAAGGGCAGCGAGCTGAGGGTGCAAGGCCAGTCCCGTCTTCTGTGGCTCACATACAAGAGGGCTTGAGCACAATGCATGCAACTCCCTCTTTGTTTGCTTCCTGGTCTGAATCTATACCCTTTTCTCAGGGGCCCCCTGCACCCCTCTAGGGCTCATTTTCAAAACATTGTTCTTGCTGGATAATTTCCTGGAGTCTCTTTAACTGCCTCCATCTTCCTTTCTGTCACTTTCACTCCTGCGATGGCTGTAGAATGTTTCACTAGAAAGAAAGGGAGCACCTCTCTCAAGCTATTGGGTGTGGTGCTCCCCACAATGCCTGACTGTTGGCAATGAGGTGTGTTTGTTGCCATTGAAGGTTTTGAGATCCACCATGCAGGAGGAACTGGAGGCTGCAGAGAAAAAATCTTCTGGGCTTGACTTGTTCCGGACACCCAACCTGCGGAAAAGGATCCTTCTCCTGTTCTTTGTGAGGTAGGCCTTACGCCAGGCGTGACGCCATTAAGAGTGGTGGTCTGAATCTACTTATTTCAAAGGTTCTAACAGTGTTGCGAAGGTCAAGAGTTGATTTGAAGATAAAAAATGAGCAAAACACACCAAATAATTACTCTGTTTGGCAAGAGTCAAAGGGATAGAAAAGGATTCATGACATGCTGACTATATTATTAGGAGTTAATTATGTCATGTTCCTCTACTGTCTCATCACAGGAGACTGATGTTGAGAATTTCCATCACAGTAAAGATTTGAGTATTTTTTCCTTCAACTTTCATTTCAACACCTCTTACAAACAAGAAGGTGAGCAGGTCTTGAATATCTAATCCAACGAATATTTCAATACATAAACATGCAACTGATAGCCAGATCAATATAGAAAAATCCTAATTTCCTACAACCCTCCCCCCCATGTCTCCCCTATAACAATAATCACCACCACCAGCAGTGGCTGACTCTCAACCACCCCTCACCAAATGAAGTCTCACAACTGTTCTCACCTCCATTATTGCTGCTGGCATTGACGGTCATATCATGGCTATGATAAAATGGTTCTGCCTTTTCCTTGAGCTTATTCATGGATGATTCTGCCACTGAGTTGCATACACAGTAGGTTGTTCTCTGCCCAATGTTGTTTTTGTTCTACTGCACTAGAACTTCTCGACGCACGTCAATGTACCTATAGCTTATTTCCAATTTGGGGTGTTGCTCCTAGGGCTTCTGTGGAAAAAGTCTTATATTATCACTTGGGGGATATAACTACTTTGTTAGGTAGCATCAGCACTTGAAATTTTAAGTATACTTTTTTTTAATTTTTGAAAACTTACCCAAAAAGCACACAGGACAATAGACACATTCATTCAGACTTCAGAAAGTCATTGCTGAATTGTGCAGTCAGAATCTTCCATAGCACTTAGCTTAGGAGAATTCATTTAGCTGCATTTTCCACCTTTCCCAGATCCTTGAGATCACAGATCAGGTTTCTGAATCTTAGTCTATGAGAGTGGTAAGAACAAGTAGAAATGATGACACAGAATGGATGCACTGGCTTGTAATTGCTCTGATTTGCCTTGGTTTCTGCTGCTCTCAGGTCTAAATGTAGCTCTCTCTGGGTGCACCAGATCATTAAAATGAAACCCTCTTCCTTAAATGCTTCAGATTAAATTTAGGTCCACACTGGGAACCTTGAATTCTATTTCTTTGGTACAGTAGGTGCTGTTTGTTTCCTGAGTCCTTACATTTCCTCTCAGTCTGAGGAAATCTGATATGAACCTGAATTCCCTAGAGTTGTGTCAAATGCCAGGAAACTGCACTTCAATCAGTGGCTAAGCAAAGGGAAATTTCTTCGTTGTGGTGGCATTGGGAGATGAGAGAGAGGACACACAGAATGCCCACAACCCATAAAAAAGAAATTCTTACCCTAATTTCATCTTTCCATATTTGACTTCTCAATGCCATCCAGTCTGGTAAGTGGGTTAGATTTTGTCTGTCATTGCCAACTCTCTGCTCAGGGACTCAGATTAGAGAACGACAGAGGAGTAAGCTGTGTCCTTATTTATGATAGTTTCAAAAGTACCACCTGAAGTGAAGCATTGTATAAACCAAACTTAGGTCTTTAATGTTTACACTGACACTAGTTGTCTGGGTCAATATATTGATCATTACCCAGGTCAGCATGATGGCACTAACTGAAGGCATTTGTGTTCCTCTTTTGTTCACCACAGATTTGCAAACACGATACCCTTTTATGGCATCATAGTCAATCTGCAGCACTTTGGAAGCAATATTTTCCTGTTGCAGGTCATCTTCGGAGTGCTAACTGCCTTGGCCCGATGTCTTGCTCTCTGGGTGGTGAATCACGTAGGCTGTCGATTAGCCCAGGCATTTATTACATGCCTCCTGGGACTTTCCATTTTGGCCAACATATTTGTGCCTCCAGGTGAGAGAAGACTGGACATTGGGAAAAGGAAATGTTTCCCCACCCTTCAAGGAGTGTATTGAGTCCACCTATCTGAAGTCAGGAGTAGAGAGGGGTCAGCAAGGGGCTGAGTGTGCCCTGAAAAATACAGGTGGCTTAGGACAAAGTCTGTTAATAAGTTCTCGGGTCAGCAATGGGCAGCTCGCACAAATACTTATCTTCACCACATCCTGGAAATGTCTGGAAACCCTGCTATTTATTCCTGATAGTTACTGTAGAACAGCAACTGATCACTGCGCTTTGGCATTCATGTTCTTTTTTTTTTTTTTAAACACATCTTTTTTTTTTTTTTTAAAGATTTATTTATACAAGCTGGGGTACAGGCCGGTGTGGGATGGCGAGAGGGTTCACCAGAGACAGAGCGGGGAGCAGAACAGGCAGATCAGAAATACACTGCTGAGGGGAGCAGCGGGTGAGGCAGGAGAGGTCTGCTGCACCATGTGGGATTCTCCCCGGCTGGGCGTCGAACTCGCATCGCTGCTGCCGACAGCTCCACAGTGCAGCGCTTAACTGCTGAGCCACCAGGGAGGCCCTGCATTCATGTTCTTAATAGTCAGAATAGAGGGGCCAGGCCTTGCCCTGCTGGCCCACGGGAAGACACAACAGAGCCACTCCTTGACCCAACACTACTGGGACAACTGGTCTACCTCCCCGTGTGGCGCATCCACTGAGTGGGTGCAGCCGTCGCTCATGGGAGTCTTCTTGACTCACAGGAAAAATGAAACAAAACAAACAAACAAAATAAAACCTTTTCAGGTAGCCACAGAGCACATAGTCAGCAGATGGAAACCCTGGTCTGTTCTCTGTGACATCACTTTATAGATCACGGAGACCCTAAAGGGGCCGATGCTTTGCTCGTCTCCCAGCTCAGGGACCTGCTGTGCACATGGCGGTACAGGCGTCTGGTCATCAGAATGTCATTACTGATGCAGGCTTCTTTCCTTACAAGAGTCCTTCCAAAGGCTCTAAAGCCATAATTAGATTCCTTTTTTTATTGGGCAATGATTCTCTGCAAAGACTGCGTGATGGTTCCCAAATTCTGGCATTTTTTCCGAATAGAAGTTTCCATTCTTGTTCCTAAGACCCAACTTCTCAAGCCCTAGCACCTCTGCAGCCTGCCCACCAGAGGCAGTCCCGTCCCTGCAGTCTCTCTCCCCCCAGACCCTCACCGTAACAAGGCTGTGTCTATCCTGGGCTGACTGAGTCACTGGGCTTTACCTGGTACTTTCCTGTTTGACCAATGAAAGCCCCACACCGCTAAATCCTCAATACCCAGAAAACCAGGATGCCAGTCCTTTTAAATTCTACTTTAACTGTGAAATCCCAAAGTTTGGATGATCTTAGACTCAGCATTTGTCCACACGTGGTCCTACAAAAAGGAAGTCACGAGTGCAGAGAGAATAAGTAGGAGCCAATCTGCAGATCCACCTTTCTTCTCCTTCTCTGGCGAATCACGGAGATGTAGACAGATTTGCTAGTTGAACCCAGGTGCGATGATGTGCTTAAACCACCTGTGTTGCGAGCTCTCCATTTCTCAGCCTATCAACCACTATCCTCTCTCCCGCTGCACAGTTTTCGATAATATATTTCAAACACAGAAATAATCAATAGTCTTTTTTTTCTAGTAAACTTAGGGGTGCTGCTCCCTTCAGCTCAGAGCTCATTGTCTCCCTGGTCGTTGTGTCTCCAGAGATGCAGATCCTGCGTGTGACTCTGGCGTGCGCAGGAATGAGTTTAAGTGCCGCCGCCTCATGCAGCTTTTCCATTCACTTCGCTGAGCTCATCCCCACTGTCCTCAGGTATAAGGGTTTATGGCTGTTCCGCCAGGGGGCCGAAACAGGACTTTCCAAGCTAGGTGACCCTGATTGTGGGATAAAGACAATAAAATCTGTCATTGTAAAACGGATCATTTGTATTGTAATATTACATGGAGATTAATCACAGCCTGAGTTTACTGACAACCGGCTTTCGATAAGCAAAGTGCTGGCCTAAGCTGTGCTTCCGTGTGCGGTCTCCAGAGTCTCCCCTGGTCGGGGCTGGTCGACGCGCCACATTCTGTTTAAAATGATGAAAAAGCGTCTTTGCACACTGCGAACCTGTCGAAGACAGTCAGACATCACTGGTTAAATCTCAGAACAAGTGTTTGTCATCTACCCCGAAGATTTAACAATTTGTTTCTATTGTCTTTCACGATCAAGTCAAAATACAAGATGATAGCAAATTACATGCGTGTGTTTTTATGGATTTTTCGGTATTTCTGCTTGTCTTCCAGGGCAAGAGCGGTGGCACTAGACACGATGGCGTTGCGGAGCGCTGCGACGCTGGCCCCCCTGTTCATGGCGCTAATTATCTATCTCCCCGCTCTGCCCTGGATCATCTATGGCACCTTTCCCATCCTGGCTATTATCCTTGTCCTCTTCCTACCTGAAACCAAGAACCAGCCTTTGCTCGACACCATCCAGGATGTGGAAAATCAGTGAGTGAAGCTTCTGTCCGCCCCCGGGGACCGTGGCCTCAGGCCTGGGGGGGAACAAAGCAAACCCCGGGGACCTCCGCGGCGGCCACTGCCTTCTGGTCACCACGGGTCCTCTCTGTCCACCGAGAGTCCAGTCAGACGAGAAGATCCCGCTGCCTGGCTCTCACGGTAGCTTTTGAGGTGAACAGGTGAACATTAGCTCTGTGGTGATGGGGGCGCCACCTCCCCTCGTGGGAGACGCACGTCAGGATGGTGTCTCGGGATTGTCAGAGCCCCTGAGCCTGCCTGCGAAGGGGAAAGAAACGAGGGAGTGAAGGAATAAGAGGAGGAAGACCCCGCCTGAAAGCCTCTGTTTGAGCGATAATAGAGGAAACCAATCTTGTTTAGGAGCCAGTAAGAGACAATTTTGCTTCCACAAGCAGTGAAAAAAACTTTAAAAAATAGTAAAGTGAATTTTTTTGAAGATTTATTTATTTATGCATACAAGCTGGGGTACAGGCCAGAGGCATGGGGCGGCGAGAGGGTTCACCAGAGACAGAGTGGGGAGCAGAACAGGTAGATGGATGGAAATACACTGCTGAGGGGAGCAGCGGGCGAGGCAGGAGAGGTCGGCCATGCCATGTGGGAATCTCCCCGGCCGGGCGTCGAACTCTCGTTGCTGCTGATGGCAGCTCCACAGTGCAGCGCTTAACCGCTGCGCCACCAGGGAGGCCCTAAAGTGAATTTTTTAATGAGAAAAAATAGTATGTGAGTTCCCTAGGGCTTCCATAATCCTTGCCACACACTGAGTGACTTAAAGAATAGAAGTTTATTGTCTTGCAGTTTTGGGGGGTAGAAGTCTGAACTCGAGGTCCCTATAAAAGCTCCGAGAAGGATCTGTTCTTGCAATTGTATCTTCTGGGGTTTCCTTGGTCCGTGGCTGAATAACCCCAATATTCCTCTTCTGGGCATGCCTCTGTGTCAAAATTCCCCAAGATGCCAGTCATGGATCCTGGCCCTACCCAAGTAGGACCTCGTCTTAACTCATTAAATTTACAATAACCTTATTTCTGAAAAGGGGATCTCACATTCTCATACAGTATTCCACATTCTGAAGCAGGGAGAGGAAATGTTTTAACATGTGGCTGGGGGGGAGGGGGAGGGGACACTAGAATTCAACCTATAAGGATTGAGTGGTTCCCTTAAGGTTTTTCATCCACCTGTAGACTTTCCCAAGGTGTGGTGGCCAGAGGCCTAAAGAACCACTTTCCAATCTGCCTTCTTGGCTCTGTGCTGGCAGGAAGAACTGTCTAGCCCATGATCAATCTCTCCTGGATTTTATTGGGTTATAAAGATCTACGATCAGAATATCAGCCCCAATTGTGCCTGAGGATATACAAATATATTTTTGTCTTTTCTGTTTTTTTTTTAACATTAGATTTTTTTGAGGTAACATTGGCTTACCACACTGTCTCAGAGGTACAGATGACAACCTCAGAAACAGGGTTGTGTGTTCACTGGTTTGACAGTTGTCTCCTTTTTTTCAGCCAAAAGTTCTCAAAAAGAAGAAATGAAAAAGATTTCTATACAAAAGTGACAAAATTTTAAGGAGCTTTCAAGAGTTGGCCAGTGAACTGGAAAAAAATATGAAAGAAAAACATTCAGGAGTTTTCCTTTATATCCACAAAGAAGCAAAAATATGTCCTGGAAAATGAATGTCTTTTACAATCAGAAAGCTAATTTGCAATTAAAAAATAATTTGTACAATGAACAATACTTTTGGCAAGTAGTGGAAAAGATTTCCAATTTACTAATAAATTATTAATAGACAAGAGGATTCAGAAACAAGGGGAGGCCATGGAGTTGGAATGGAACAGACTTTGGTGGACTCTGTCATAAATCTACAAAATGCCAGACACACACACACACAATTTCTTGATTTGCTTTCAGATTCTCTAGAGTGTGTATGTGTATATGATATACATGTGTATCATGTTATACAAATATACATGATGATATATTATACTTTTGATACCATTTCACAGGTAAATAGTAAGATACGCTCTTTGGAAATACATTCATTGAAATGATAATGGTGACCTTTTAATGGTAGAATTTTAAGTGACTGTTATTATTTCTTTGCAATTTTATCTTCGGCAATCAACATGTTACTAAAGTATTATGAAGTAATAAAAATTGAAGGGCAAAAAAAAAGGATAAACAATTTTCAAAATGTACATACATTAAATAAGTTCACTACAAATTAAGAAATATATTCTATGGCAAGGGCATTCCTGAAACCCAGAGTTTCATGGGAGGTTTCGAGAAACAAGTGCTGTCTAAGCTGAGATCTGACTAAGGTTGACGGATGCTGAAAAGGGAAGCTGAAGAAGAAAATGGGGGCTGATACACTAAATTTTAGGATTAATGCGAAAGCGTTTCCACTGAGGGCTTATGAGCTATGGGGCTCTCTGAAGCTTGTTTCCTCTCACCCCATGGGACCTGGTGTGAATCTCTGCCCTGAACTCAGAGGTGGGTCCCTACTGTGGCTGGAATGCTGGTGAGAAGCATCTTCTATGGCCACTGATGAGACAAGTTCCTGGGTCACAGCTCTGGCATCTTTGCCTCAACTCATAAATCATTTTTTCATCAAAAAATATGTGTTGTAAATTGCACTGAGCTTGCCTTGGTCTCTGGGGAGCTGCAAGCAAACTGGAAAATATAGTCTCTGTGGTGAGTGCTACTTTTAAAGGTTTGGGTGCTTGTGCAAGACACAGTAAGGACATCTTCAGTCAGCCCTGGGGGCGTTTCAGAATGGGTGTAGAGAGAACGTGTGGTTTAGAACCATGAAAAAGAGTTACCCATGAGGATGGAAAAGAAGATGTTTCCTGAACAGGATTCAGCCTATGGAAAACAGTGATGCAGACCTTGGCCAGAGGGAATGTGTTCCACCACTAAGGACAGTGTGAACTGCGGCTTCTCAGTACCCGGTGCATGCCCGCCGCGTCCTAATTGCCCACATGTGCAGCACAGGCAAAGCTAGAAACCTGTGGGATACACAGCAGGGTGCCACTGCTGGTAATTTGATCAGTTATGACCTGTACCTTGATATTTGTTTTTGCAAACCAGGTTTGTAGAGGTAAGTTTTGCAACCACATATGGCAATAAATCTAACAACTGTAGTCACAGTCGGTGGCATGAGAAGTTTCTGGTATTCTCA
Organism: Scalopus aquaticus; assembly: GCA_004024925.1. Taxonomy (NCBI): domain Eukaryota; kingdom Metazoa; phylum Chordata; class Mammalia; order Eulipotyphla; family Talpidae; genus Scalopus; species Scalopus aquaticus. The sequence continues at coordinate 33,675 of PVIJ01005702.1, read as the reverse complement.
GCCTTGTGTTGTCTCTTCTGAAATGGAAGGAAACTTTTACCATCGTGCAGTCATCCCATCAGAGGGAGGTCAACAACTTGGGCTGCCTCTTACCATTCACCAGCGTCATGTCCTCTGCTGACTCACCTAACACTGTAGACTCTGAATCTTTGACAGTAAATGTAACCCCGACAGGAGTTCAGAGTCCAGATGTTCATTTTTAACATTCCCTTTATCAGCCCTGTGACAGTGTCATCGGAAAATTCAGATAGGTCTGTCTTGATGGATTAGGGGCAGAAGAAGTGGCAGACAGGAATGGCTGGCAGGAGATGGCAGTGAAGAACTAGTTGAAGCTGAGCAGTCAAGATAATCTGTGTATTTTGAATTTTATCAGAAAATGAAGGGAAAGCACGAAACAATTATATGCAGAGAGGACTGTGATCAAATGGATTTTTTTTCATATAGCAAATTCTACTAGTTATACTGTCCCAGAGCTTGAAATAATCTACAGTGTCATTAAAAATAACATGAATTAATAAAACACAAAATATTCTTATAATAGATTTATATACAGCAAAAGGAATGAAAAACCTGGTCTAGCTATAATATAAATGAACATCAAAACCATTTTGTTAGGTACAACAATTATATACTATTCCATTTACATAAATTCAAAACAAATGCAGCAAACCAAATGTGGTATTGTAGATCAAGAAAGTGTTCGCTTTAGGATCTCTTGTTGGCGTTGCCTTGACTCAATAGAGCAGTTGGGTAAGATTACCATTTTAAAATATTCTATTTTGTGATCTACAAATATAATATTGCTCTCCATTAATTTAGATATTCTTTAATTTCTCTTGTCCATGTCTTATTGTTTATGGGGAAAGGTATGCATTTCTCCATTAAATGTGTTCCTAATTAGCTTAGTTTTTGAGGCTATGACATTTTTATTTGGAACGTTAATATCATTATTTATTGCTACTATATACAAATGAAATTGAGCTTCATATATTGAGCTTACATATGCCAGCCTGATAAATCTATTCATTAGTTCTAGTAACATTATTGTGGATTTCTTAAAGTTTTCTGTTACATAATTATAATATCTGCATTTAAGAACAGTTATATTTGCTATTTTCTTATCATTTGTCTATTATTCCTTTTCTTACATCAGGTAGGACCTTTACTAAAATGTCCAATGAAGGTGATTAGGGTTGATATCCTTGCTTTGTTTCTGACCTTAGGTAGAAATACCAAGACTTTGATGTTGAATATGTCACCCCTAGGATTATGGTAGGTGCCCTTAATTAAACTCAGAAATTTATATTTCAACTTCAATGAATATTTTTATTTAAAAGGGATTTTACATTTGGAAAACAATGTGTATTCATTTTCAAAACTTCCTACAAAGATACAGTGACCAACATAGTGTGATTCTGCATCAGGATATGCCAGACATAGAAAATGAATTATAAGACATAGAATAAAAAATAGATTTGAGAGATGAGGATTAAACCCTAACATTTATGGTGGATTGATTTTCAAAAAAGAAACCAAGAAAATTCGTGAATGGAAAGAAAAGTCTTTTCCAAAAATAATGCTGAGATACCTGCATATCTTACCCAACGAATGAATTTAAACCTCTGCATCACACCATGAACAGAAATGAATGCATACTGAAGAGAGACCTAAATATAAAAACCCTAGAAGAAAACAGAGGACAAAATTTCATGATTTGGGGCTGTGCAATGAATTTTCAATACAACACAAAAAGAAAAATGATAAAAGAGAACTTTATGCTGAACTTTCCAGTAACCATAGCTCAGTGCTCTTTCAGGGATTTCTCAGTCCCCACCATCTCACTGAGTAGTATGCTTAAGTGATTGTTTTTGTTTGTTTTGTCTCTATTCCTATTTATTTTGTCTCTATTCCTTAAAGAGTAGTGACAAATGAGAAAAGGAGCTGAGATGGGGAATCATCTTTGTGACATTTGCAAATTATCCCCATTCTTATTTGTGACTTAAAGAGTGTTATCTATAAAGGACAAGCAAATGTGACTAAATTAATTTAATATGAAAAGATAAATCAGAGTCTAGAGTCTAGACATCATTGAAAACTTATAATGTTTAGATACATAAATACCACATATTGGTTAATCTTTTAATAAGGAGAAAAGTAGGGGGTGGGGGAAGAATTTTGATGGGTTGAACTTTACTGAAGTTCAAAAATTATGCTTCAAAGGATGCATCAAGAAAACTTCAGGATGGGCCTCCCTGGTGCCACAAGGGTTTAAGTCTCAGCACTATGAAGCTATTGGCAGCCACTGCAGCACTAGTTCGATCCCCGGCCAGGGAGATTCCCACAGGGCGCAGCAGACCTCTCCTGTCTCCCCGCTGCTCCCCTCAGCAGTGTATTTCAGTCCATGACCTGTTCTGCTCCCTGCTCTGTCTCTGGTGAGTCCTCTCCCCAAAGGGAAAGGTGGCACCATGTTTCACTTGCTTTAAGTCAGGATCATTTCCACTCATTCTTCTAATCAAAATTTAATACTCGACAAGAAAAGCACGTACTTTCAGCACTTTCCATGGAAAAATCAAAAACACTGCACTTTTGAGTCTCAAAAACCACACGTTCTAAAAGGACTCCGCCATGGAGCAGGTTGATGTTATGTACACAGAGTCGGGCGATCAAAGTCCCCTGCTGCCCTGGGCACCGCTGACAAAAAAGACTTTCAAAAAGCAAACTTTTACACAGTTCTGTTTATCAACTGCTGGGGAAGGAGCTCACCAAATACTTCTGTGGTTTTAAAGAAAACGTTTCCCGACCTGATTCCCCAAGAACTTGGCGAAGCAACCTCTGTGGTCCTGCCTCGGGGGCCCAAGCGAAGACAGTGCAGAGAGGGTGGGCGCAGCGCCCACACCCCAACTGCCGACGTCGTGGAAGGAAAATACTGTCTCCCTCTGAACTTTTCTGAATAAAATCATTGTGCCTCCTCTTGGGGATCTCGCGTTTGGTCTTGATGGCCTTTCACAGCCTCCTGGAGGAAGTCGGAAGCCTGGGCAGATTCCAGATCCTTCAAATGGTTTTCCTTTGTGTCTCCAACTTCATTGCGTACCCGCATGTTCTCCTGGAGAACTTCACCGCGGCCGTGCCCGCGCACCGCTGCTGGGTCCACATCCTGGACAACGGCACCGCGCCTGCCAATGGCACCTGGGCCCTCAGCCAGGACGCCCCCCTGAGGGTCTCCATCCCCCTGGATTCCAGCCAGAGGCCCGAGAAGTGCCGCCGCTTCGTCCACCCCCAGTGGCAGCTGCTGCGGCTGAACCAGACCTTCCCCCACGGCAGCGAGGCGGCCACGGAGCCCTGCGTGGACGGCTGGGTGTACGACCGCGGCGCCTTCCCCACCACCATCGTGACTGAGGTGAGCCCCGCTGACCTGCGCGAGGAACGGTTTGTGTTGATTTAGGGACACCACGGTGGTGAGCGGGCTCCCAGCCGCGGGTCACCACGCTCCTTCTTCCTCCTTTCAGCAAATAGGAATCGCTTCTCTAGTGAAGGCCAGGCGCCTCCATAATTAATGAGTGGAACTAAAATATTGAGGCAACCTTGCTATTATATGGCTTTTTAAAAAATGATTGATTTATTTATGCATACAAGAACTGAGGTGCAGGCCAGAGGTGTGGGGTGGTGAGAGGATTCACCAGAGACAGAGTGGGGAGCAGAACAGGCAGATCTACTGAAGTACACTGTGTAGGGGAGCAGCAGGTGAGGCAGGAGAGGTCTGCTGCGCCCTGTGGGAGGCTCCCTGGCCGGGGATCATTCTTCAGTGGCTCTGGATAGGCTCTTCGTAGGTGGAGACTTAACCCGTGCGCCACTGGGAGGCCCTATTATATGGCTTTTATTCTTAGGAAGACCAAAGTTTAAGTGAGCAATTGATTTAACGTGTTCAAAATGCATTGCAAAGCCAGCGAGCTCAGCGCTGGTGCAAAGCAGAGAGGGGGTTATTGCTCTAAGCCGCAGAGTACAGACGGCCTGCAGAGCAGCTGCCCGGGGAGAGGAGCATATTTTTAAAGTTCCTGAAATAACCGTGTCCTGTGGCCTCCGTGGCTAAGTTTGGACCCCCCTCCTGTGGGGTAAAACAGGGCATTGGTTTAAGGTACGTTGAAGCCGAGATGGAAAGGTCAGCTAAGGCAGATAATGGGAAATGGCCAGCTTGAAGTTGGTGGAAGGAAATGCTAAAGTCTCTGAAGCCGATTCAATGGGGCTTCCACTGCGGTCACAGCTGCCCTGGGGCTTCCTCTGCTGGTTTTCTTCTCTTCCAGTGGGATCTGGTGTGTGAATCTCAGTCACTGAAAGCCATGGTCAAGTTCCTGTTCATGGTTGGAATGCTGGTGGGAGGCCTTGTCTTCGGCCATTTGTCAGACAGGTGAGTGCTCTCTCTTCATTGGGACCTTTTCAGGAACTCAGGATCATTCTTCCATTAAGAAACTTATCGCAAATGAGGCTGCCCTGGGGCTGCCTTGGTCCCCAAGGTTCTGGAAACACAAATGAAGAAGACAAAGCGGTGAGAGCTGCTCTGCCAGCTCTACTACTGTGTATAGGACACAGAAGTAATGCCCTCAGGCCTGGGGGCATTTTAAAGCCAAGCTGAAAGAGAAGGTACCACACTACGTGGTTTAGAAAGAGAAAAGGTTATATGGGAACCTCGAAGAAGCTCTCCCGGGATTTGGGATTCATCTTGTTTAAAGATACAGATAACGGAAACTAGTGTTGTGGGTCTTGACTAATGAGGGGTATGGGGGCGGGGTGGCATGCGTGGTCCCTGGACCCAGTGAGCTGAATGCGTGTGGCTTTCCAGAGCTGGTCGTCATGTCCTTGTTGCCCAAGTGTGATGCGTAGACCTACCCTGCTACCCCGCCATCACAGCCTGCCTGCTTCGGCTTCCCCTCTGCTATGTTTAGGCAATTGCTTTTGTGTTATGTATGGGGTGATATTTCTTTTCTGAAGGAGTGGAGGGCAGGCAGTAGGGTTTAAGTTCTTTATTTCTGGAGCCAGAAATACACCCACCAGAGGCTTTTCAGATAAACATTATGACATAAAATTGAAAATACTCATTCTTGAATGTCCTTTGATAATTAACTGGGGACGCTGCTTACGAGGCTCTGGAAATCATCCTTAGGAAAGATGGCGGGGGTCTGAATCAAGAAGGTGTTGATGGAAAGGTAACGAGTACCTGGATTGGGCCATAGTTTGTAGGTAGACACAATAGGACTTCCCGGTGGTTTCAGAATCTTAAGGAGCCTCTGGCTTGACAAATAGAGGATCAAGGATGATCTCTACATCTTCATCTGAGCAAATGGATAAGTGATGAATTTAACATGAGGAAGAAACAGGAAAGGACACATTGAAGAGAAAGTTAAGACTTAGGTTGGGCCATAACAACTTGGAAGTGCCTATTAGTCAGACAGCAGGAAATACCAAACAGTGGCAAGACAGGGCCGAAAGTACTGACCTGCTTGAAAACAGCAACTTCAAATATGACCCCTAGGATGAGATTCAGCTCAGAAATACGCCTCTTCCCACCCTCCCGCTAAAGGATGGATACATGGTCCAGCAAGCAGAACGTGTGACCGCTTCAGTGCCAGAGTCTGTTATTATTGGCCAGTGCCCCTGCTGTGCTTGCTGCTAAATATCTGGAATGCTCATTGGCGACCGTTTCTCAGGTTCGGGAGGAGGCTGACCCTCAGATGGTGCTTCCTCCTTCTCGCCATTGCCGACACCTCCGCAGCCTTCGCGCCCACCTTCCTCATCTACTGCGCCCTGCGCTTCCTGGCTGGGTTTTCTATCATGAACATCCTGACAAACTCTTCTGTGCTTAGTAAGTGGACACTTTCGATCTTTGACATTTCCCAAGCCTTCACTTCGACTCTGAAATCCTAACTTTGTTTGAAGTCAAAACCCCACCTGTGTTCTCTTCCAGTTGTGGAGTGGATGGTGCCCCAGTTCCAGGCCATGGGGATGACAGTGATTATCTGTGCTGCTTGTATTGGACAGATGCTCCTGGGAGGACTGGCTTTTGCCATTCGAGACTGGCGCACCCTTCAGTTGGTGTATTCTGTGCCATTATTCGTCATCTTTCTTTCCTCAAGGTATAAGCTCTTTCCTTTGTCTTAGAGGACCCTGGCAGGCCAGACACAGAATCAGGACCAGGAATTCTGTGTGGTGCTGAGTCATGGCCCACTCACCTGTGCCCTACTTACAACTTGAGAAGCAGGGCAGGCGTGGTTGTCAGGTAATTCCAAGGACCTTCAGTAAAACTTGAATTTCAAATAAGCAACAGAGATTTTTGATATAGTATCCCAACTTCTGCATGGAGCATAATTGTACCAGAAATGATTTGTGGTGTCTGCAAACTCTCTATTTATCTGAGAGTTGTGGAGTTTTATTTACTGGCAGGGTGTTGCACTGAAGTGAAATTTCAAACAAATATTTTTGGGTATAAGGATTTCCAAAATAGTGCATCATAGTTATACTCAATAATTACTCAATTCACTGCTTATCTGAATTGAAATTCATTCTTATTTGCTAAAATGTGTCAGATACCCCTAGTTAGAGGAACCAAAGAGCTTCTTGCTTTAGATGCCTCAGGCAAAGTGTGCTGCAGAAAAGGCCACCCTCACATTTTCCTGGTTTCGGTGCAGGCAGACATGAGCTCCTATTCCCGAGTGCAACCAAGCAAGAGGAAGGCATCGGGCAGGAGCAGAGAGGCATTTCAGCACACAGGTTATGTGGAAATAAGCAAACGAGAGTGGGCTGCACCTCTGTCTTCTCTGAGCAGGTGGCTGGCGGAGTCCGCTCGCTGGCTGATCATCACCAACAAACTGGAGGAGGGCCTAAGGGTGCTTAGAAAGGTCGCGCAAAGGAACAGAATGAAGAATGCAAGCAGCACCCTGACCATGGAGGTGAACGGGAGAGGGAGTTGGCTGTGGGATGGAGGGAAGTGATATATCAGCTATTTGTGCCGGAGGCACCACAGTGTCTCCACAGTGAGGGCGCCATCTTACATCCCTGTCAGGTGTGCAGAAGCATCCTCTCTTCTGTTCTCACCAGCACATCTTGGCTTTTGCTTTGTATGGAGACAATAGCTCACCCGTGCTTCCCTGGTGGTCATGCTGAGCCTCTTCATGTACCTAAAAGCCTTTAACTCTGCGAGTCTTTTTTTCTTTTTCAGACTTATTTATTTATTATGCATTCAAGAGCTGGGGTGCAGGCCAGAGGCGGGTGTATGTGTGTGTGAAAGGATTCACCAGAGACAGAGTGGGGAGCAGAACAGGTGGATCTACTGAAGTACACTGCTGAGGGGAGCAGTGGGCCCAGCAGCTGCGCCATGTGGGAAGCTCCCTGGCTGGGGCTCGAACTCATGCTGCAGTGGCTGGAGATAACTTGATAGCTAGCGCTGAGACTGAACCCCTGAGCGACCAGGGAGGCCTCTCTGCAATTCATTTTTTTCCTGCCCCTTTTACACTTGTCGTCCTATCCTCAGTGTCTGTGTTTTCCACTGCAGATAGTAGCAAGCTGCCTCCCCACCCTCTGCGGGGGCTCCCGCGCCTGCCATTTTGTGAGCTCACGGTTTCTTGTTACTTTTGAAGGTCTTGAGATCGGCCATGCAGGAGGAGCTGGAGGCCAGGCAGAAAAAATTGTCTGTGTTTGACTTGTTCCGAACACCCAATCTTCGGAAAAGGGTCTGTTTCCTGTCTTTTGTGAGGTAGGCTTCGCACCGCAGGGGCGCGTTAAAGGTGGGGAGACACACATCCTTTCGGGGTTGTGCAGTGGGGACAGACATGAGGTCAAAGGGAGGAAACCGTCCAGCTAACTGCTGTGTGTAGAGATGGTCAGTGAGCTAAAAACAAGACAAAACCCAAAAATGCAAACAACCCAAAAGCTGGCCCCGAATTGCTCCCCCAGAGAGTTCCGTCTCTGACATCACTGTAACGGGCTGTTCCGGAACCGGAAGCTGAGAACTTCATGGTACATTTGGCTTTAAGTTCCGTGACTGTTTATTTCATCACATTATTTCGTTTTCATTGAAAGAAAATTTCAGAGTGTAAAGCACACCTACAGCTGATGAGCAGTTCCATGTGTAAATAGGCAACACCCCCAAGATCAAGAGAGGAAACAAGCCTCCCAGAAGCTCCATTATGTTTCTCAACCATACACCCCACAAAACCTAACGATAACGAGCTCCCTCCTCATACGACACATGATGACAGTTTAAGAATCCTCAGCACAGGGGCCTCCCCGGTGGCGCAGCAGTTGAGCGCTGGGCTGTGGAGCTGTCAGCAGCGGCAACGCGAGTTCCACGCCCGGCCACATGGTGCGGCAGACCGCTCCTGCCTTGCCCGCTGCTCCCCTCAGCAGTGTATTTCTGATCTGCCTGTTCTGCTCCCCGCTCTGTCTCTGGTGAACCCTCTCGCCACCCCACGCCTCTGGCCTGTACCCCAGCTTGTATGTAGAAATAAAATAAAATCTAAAAAAAAAAAAAGAATCCTCAGCACAAAGAATCCTCAGCACAATGGTGCACTGGTGAATTGGCGATGGGAATTTTCCGGGAACTACACCTGAGAGAAAGCAGGCATTGTACAAAAAGGAAAAATGATGTAAAATATATAGAAAATGAAATTTTAAAAAAATCCTCAGCAAGCCAAGAAATGACCAGCGCAGACTCTGACTGGCACCCAAACACCAGTCCCAACTGGCCTGGCCAGTCCCCACGGTCCCCGGGGTGCTGCAGGCTCGACACCGTGTACCTTCTCCTTCCGGTCACCACAGATTTGTCTTCTACGTACCCTTCTATGGCCTGGCTCTCCACCTCCAGGACATGGGGAGCAACGTGTTCCTGTTCCAGGTGCTTTTTGGGGTCGTCACCCTCCCCGCCAACTACGTGGGCTTCCTGGTGCTGAATCAAATGGGCCGGCGCCTGGGCCAGATATTTCTCGCCACTGCCCTGGGGCTCACCCTTCTCACCACCACGTTTCTGCCTCAAGGTGAGAAAAGAGCACAAGTGGGAGAAAGGGAGTGGCTCCCCTGCGCCCCACCCCACACTCATACCTATCTGAGGCCAGGAGAGAATTCTGGCATTGTGATGCCCCAAAACCAACCTGAGGATGAGCTGATTCTGCCACTAAGTTGCGGGCAAAGAGCCAGCGGTCAGTGGGGACCTGCACGTGCTGGTCAGAGCTGGAAGGCCGCCAGGCCACTTTCTCCTGACGGTGTCCCTAGGGCAGCTATTGGCCACTTGTCCTTGGCCCATCACGCTTGGAGTTGAAAGTGATAGAAGTGTGTTCACTGTAGGTCACTTTAACTCACAGTGCTGTCACTTCCTCTGACTGGGCTCTGTCTGACTGTGGCAACTTCAGGGGCAAGCGACTCCCTGACTTCTCCCTGTCAACCCCATGTGTCATATTAGGTCATGTAACAGTGGTCCTGGCTAGGGAGGTCTTCTTGACTTCAAGGATATAAAATCTCAGGTTTCAGGCAGAGAAGTATATGCTAGCAACAAGGCATTGCGCACTTAGAGTCTCTCCTTGAGTTCATTTTACTGAACTGAATGATCATCTGGAAAGACAGTGTGATAGAATGAATGATCACTGAATACCGGGGCCCCAGGAGGTCACCTTGCTTCTCCTGACTCCCTGGTAGGGTCCCATGTCGAGAGTTAGCAATGTTGCTCTTACAACCAAGGCCCTCTGGTGTGGAACACTCAGCAGGGACTTATTTTAAATGGCAGAAGTTTCCAAAATCTACTTTCTTCTAATACAGATCTTTATTTTTGAATCTGCAAAAAACATTCTAGAGATGAAGCTACTCCCCCAGTTGACCCATTTACATGAACCCCGTTCTCTCCCGGCTCTTGATTACATCCTTAACCGCATGGCAGGACTGTGCAGGCACTTGGGTCTTAAACTCTCGACACGGCAGAATCTACGTAAAGGGCAGAGGAGACACTGAATAGAATAATTTTTTAAAACTCTTGCTCAGCTCATGTTCCTCTCTCCATCTTTGGCTAATCTGATGTGCAGGGAGGGTTGATGCACCAGCTCTCGTATTTTTATTCTTTACTTAAGTCGTGGCGTGGAGATGAGTCACACTTCTCAGCTCTTAGCTGCCCCTTTTCTTTTTCTTTTTTAAAGATTTATTTACTTATGCATGCAAGAGCTGGGGTGGAAGCCAGAGGTGTGGGGGATGAGAGGATTCACCAGAGACGGGGTGGGAAGCAGAACAGGCGGATCTGTGAAATACGCTGCTGAGGGGAGGAGCAGGCGAGGCAGGAGAGGTCTGCTGTGCCATGTGGGAAGTTCCCTGGCCTGGTATTGAACACGTGCTGCAGTGGCTGCGGATAGCTTCATAGTGCTGAGACTTAACTCGTTGCGCTACCGGGGAGGCCCTTAGCTGCCCCTTTTCTGCCTCTTTGCACTTTCCCTACAGTATGTTGAACATGTGCAGAACTTCCAATAGGGTCTTCCTCATTCATGGGGTGCTCATTTCTTCACCTCCAATTTCCTGATTCTCACTGTTTCCCTCTCCAGAAATGCAGATCCTGCGCATGGCGTTGTCAACGCTGGGAGTAGGCCTATCTTCTGCAATTTTCATCTGCACTTTTGCCCACGGACACGAGCTGATCCCCACCGTAATCAGGTACACCATCTCCCAACACTCTCAGCATCAAAACGGACCTTTCCCAGCTCACCGACCCAGCAGGAAGAAAACTAAGATGGGTTGGTTATTAAAAACATCGATTATAATGGTATTATTAAGGGCAAAAATCAGGCAGATAATATCTCCCATCTCTGCCCTGCTCCCTTGCAGGGTATTCCAATAAATCCACCTTTCCTGTCCTCCAAAAAAATTATCGCTAAGGTTTACTGAAAGCTGATTTTTTCCAGACACTCTGTCAAGTCCTTAAAGCTATCAGAGCACATGATATTCTGCAGAGTGCGGGGTAGGTGCTGAGAGTAAAAGTATTTTAAAAATAATTAATATATGACTTACTGCACTCATGCATTTGAAAAAAAGTTGCAAGCAAATGAAAGAGCATAACTAAAATATAGAGTCCAATGTCAGCCTTCCTTCCCCAAGCACGGCTGCTGTGTCTCCTGCAATCAGTGCAAAATACTAAATCGCGAATCCCGAGTGTGGACTGATGCCTAGCTTTTTGGTGTTGCTGTTTGCTCCCCAAGGACCACAGCTTCAGGCTTCTTAGCATTTGCGGGTAGCGCCGGGGCAGCTCTGGCCCCGGTCGTGATGATCCTGGCAGTATATTCTCCGCACGTGCCCTGGATCATCTATGGCGGCCTCCCCATCCTCACCATCCCCATCCTCCTCCTCCTTCCGGAAACCAAGAACCGGCCCCTGCCCGACGCCATCCAGGAAGTGGAAAACGAGTGAGTCTCCCCGCTCCGCCTGCCTTCGGGGCTGTGTGGTACTGGCCTGGGCCGAGGAAGGAGGAACGTGAGGCCAGGTCACTGTCCCCTGCCACGGGCCTGCTCCTGAGTTACCTCCATGGTCAGGGCCCGAGGGCGCACAACCTCCCCTCCCACCCCCTCAGTGACGTCACACCCCTGCCCCCAGATCCACGGGTCCTCACACCGCTCTGGCCACGCCTGTCAGCTGAGTGGCCAGGAGCCCAGCACTGGGTGCCCGCTGTGGCATGGACACCCCCGAGGGCGTTACACACACACACACACACACACACACACACGGAAACACAAAAAACACACACACACACACGGAAACACCACACTGTCCTCCCCCACCCCGATAGCCTCTGCCCAGGGAGCGCAGGAGGCCAGTACCGGCGGGTGAGGACCGGCCTGGTCACTGAGGAGCGAGGGGAGGCAGGGAGTGGTCAGGGCCCTCCCGGGGAGGACAGTGCAGGCCGGGGAGGCTGCTGTCGGCCATCACTGAGTCAGAACGTCGGGTTTCCACTGGGATGAAGCTTTGAGAGAAGGGGGAAACAGGAGGAACCGGGAAGGATTTCTGGACCTCTATGTGCACCCCTTGCCCTGTGGGCAGTGCCACGGTGTCCAGGGTGAGACTGGGAAGTGCCAGAGCTGCTCCTGCCCCTGGCCCGTAGCTCGCTGGCTCTAAGGGTGCATGTGTGATTTTCCCATGTGCTTTTAAATTTGTATTTATCTGCTTGCTGTTTTCATCATTTTTGTCTCAGGAGAAAAGGCTCAAGAGAAGCAAAGCAGGAAGATCCCACCGTGAAAGTGACACCATTTTAAGGAATTCCAGGGACTTATTGAGAAGCAAAGAGAAAAGGCGGGAAATTGGGATCATTCTTAAACACTGGCAAAATTTGGGAACTGAATAAAAAGATGTAATTGAAAAATGAGTCCCATTTACAATTGCAGTAGTGAATTACTATATATATATATATATATATATATATATATAAAACTATGTATATACATATTACTGTATATATATATATATATATCTCCCTACAATGAACCATAGTAACTTTGAGAAAAGTCCTAACACTTTGGAAGGAAACAATAATTTACATAATTGTAGATACCTAACTTGTTTCTGATAGAAAGATAGAAGATTAAAAACATTGATTCTTCTCAATTCACTGGAAGAGAAATAGATGTCATCATCACAAAAAAAAAACCTTACATTTGGGGGACAAGTTGAAAAAGAGTTCCATATTTATTTACAAATTAATAACAGACAAGATAAAAATGAGGTTCATGGGGGAGGTTGGGGTGTGGAAATCGAGACAGCACAAGCTGGAACCAGGTCACTGGTCTCGGCACAAGCAGCAGGTGCCTTCACCTCCAGGTTTGTGATTTGTCCCTCAGTATCCAAAAGTCTGAAGAGTCCTTGGTTGCTGTCCATTCTCCTTAACACTTTGTGCCCTTTAAATTTACCAGTCCTTGGGGCCGGCCATTTTCTGTGCCACCGCATGAATGGTATAAGCATTCAATAAAATACACACAACTCCTGAACTACTGAATATTAAAAAACTGTAATATCTCTCATAAAACACCTTACACTTTCACCAAAACAGTGTGTAAAGCTTCTAGACTGAGTACGATCAAAGAAATAGCTCCTAATAGTTCCAAATAAATCCACCGTGGCATGAAAAACCGGAGACTAGATGAACACGTATTAATACGTGAGCGGCCACCTGATACTGGTGACAAAAACACGTACTAATACGTGAGCGGACCACAAAGTGTTAACACACCTGGAATAGTCCATAATCTCTCCAGTGCTCCACAGGAACTGCTATCAGTAGATTTTGGACTTTGCCCCAGTTCTGTCTGTCCTTGAAGGGGATACACTTTGGCCACAGAGATCATAGCGGAATCACTGGATCAATCCCAGCATGCCCAGCAGAGCCAGAGTGCGCACTCCGAATGTGAGTGTTCGCTGGTGAGCTGCAGTGCGAGTCTCCGAGTAGTGTTGCCACAGTCTGCCATTGGCTCCTGACATCACAGATAATATCCCCCGTGAGAAAACCAAGCACAGCTGCCGTTGCCTCCTCAGGTATCACCAGATACACAATGTCCTGCCTTCTGGACCATTAACTGACCTTTTTTTAAAAAAAGATATATTTATTTATGCATACAAGCTGGGGTGCAGGGCAGAGGTGTGTGGGGGGCAGTGAGAAGATTCACCAGAGACAGAGTAGGGAGCAGAACAGGCAAACTGAATGAAATACACTGCTGAGGGGAGCAGAGGTGAGACAGGAGAGGTTTGCTGTGCCATGTGGGAACCTCCCTGGCCAGGAATTGAACTAGTGCTGCAGTGGCTGCCAATACCTCCATAGGCAGACTTAACCCCTTGCGCCACCAGGGAGGCCCTAACTGACTTGCTTAACACCTTCTAGCCTAAAGAGTATGTAGTCCTCCCTAGGCTTCAGTTCTGTGGGTCTTATTGCCTGCAGTTGAGTCATTTTCTAGAATCACAGGAGAATATGTAATTGCCTGGAGCAGGGGGTGACAGACGGTCCCCTTATTGCCTGGTCTGTAGATTGAACAAGCTACTGTTCCATGTGAACTTGAATCAATATCTCATCAGCTGGTTGTCTTGTTTTCGTGATGAACCCACGTCTGAGTTGCGGTATCCCTCGTGGTAGATTCAGCCTTCAGTAGCATCCTCCATAGCTGCTCATTGGGATGACTTCTCAGGCAAGGCAGTGCTTCATTATGGGTATAAAGACCACTAAAATAATCCCTGGTTGTTATATACATGTTCTTCCTTCATGCAATGTCAACAGTCAAATTCAACATAAAAAAACTTCAGAAGATACACTTATTAATTGCAAGACTCTGCAAAGCACATATTTTATCTCTTCAAAGGAACTTCTGTGGGACTGAGTCCTACCTTGTGGCAACACCTCGAAGCCTGGCTAAATGGTTTACACTTTTATCTCTCCTTGATGTCTAATAATTTTTTTCTGGTAGTATCCTGGTTTCAGTGTTTCTTCAGAATCCAATGCAAAATTTTACTGCACCTGCTTTTGATAGAAAAACACTGAAAATCATTATGTCCTGGTTCTTTTTACTTTGGTAGCCCTCTCATTTTTTTCTAAAGCCAGCAAGAAGAAACCATGTAACATTGTCAACATTTTGCATGAACATTTTCTTACCTATGTTCATCAAGTTCACTTTCTACTTCCTGCATATCTGTAGGGAAAGTGCTGTTATGCTTTCTGCCTCTGTGTAATAAGAATCTTTGTTCCTTCAGTTTCTAGTAAGAGGTTTCTCACTTCTCTTTGGAAACTTGCTGCACCAATTCAAAGTAAAAATTCTATTAATTCTGTGAGTGATGCCAGCAAATGGCAAAATAAGAAGCCCCAGCTAAGCCCTCTTTCCCCACAGTTATCAATAAAATGATAAAATTCCTCTGAGAAACCCAGAAACCAGTTAAAAAATTCCCATACATCAGGTGAGCACAAAACCTACCCAGTCAACCAGTAGTGAGTCCTGGCACTCTTCACTCTCTCTGGTCAGCACCCCACCCCACATTTCTTCATGGGGTGCATTTGAGAGAAAACTACCAACTCCCATCTTCTTTCTGGGAAGGAAACCAAAAGATTGTACATCAGCTGACTTTTAGGGGCATTGCAAGAGGGACCAGCGGCTGTCTGACCTATATCTAAGTATAAATATAAGCAGGCCAGCCATGATGTCCACAAGACGCCTGAATATCCAACACCTCAGAGAGGTCCAGGGGGATTCCCAGGACAGTGATTTACAGCATCAACTAAGTCCCAATATCACAGGCAAACACCAGGGGGAGCTACTGAGTAAAAAAAACAAAACCCGGAGAACCTCTTCAAACAGATTCTACATACAAGCCAGAGAGGGCACACACCAAGAAAAGGCTTGTAGAAGGGACCTCCTTGATGAAACCAGACCACAAAATCTGGGAGAACTGGCTATTTCTTCAGATGCAGAAAACTCCAAACAAAAAACAAGATATGCAAAGAAATAGGCAATTGTGATACATTTAAATGAACCAATTAAGCCTCCAGAAACTGAACTAAAGAAAAAGATAAATGATTTGCTAAGGAATTAAAATCATCATAAGGATGCTCAATGAATTGAAAGAAAATGCGGATACACTGAAATGCAGATGCACTGAAAATGCAGACAACTGAAAAAAAAAACAAACAGAAAACAGACTATCGAGAGATAGAAACTATGAAAAAGTAGAACTTTGGGAACTGAAGAATAGAAAAACTGAATTTAAAAATTCACTGGAGATATTCAGCAACAGAGACATAGATATACCCTATGGGTTCTGTTTCTCTTGAGAACTATGAATAGTTGGGTGCACCTCCTGTGTCTCTAAAGGGGTACATTTCAAAGGGGTGTTTTTATGGTATGTGAATTAAATTTCAAAAAAAACCAATAAGCATCAATTTTAATCAAAGATTTAGTGCTATTCAAGGCAACCTCGCCTCCATAGCAGATTGCGTATTTGCCCTGTATATAAATATATCTATATTTTTCTGTAAATACACATATGTATATGTGTGTGTTTATAACATCAGGATATGGTTATTCATTGACTTCTCCCTTATTCACTAGACTACAAGAGCCATAAAGACCTTTCTGTATTCCTGAAGTGAGCACAGAAAAGATCTCACAAATATTATCTGAAAGGATCAATAAGATAGTAAAAATAAGCCTTTGTATGAGTTTGCCACTGGTGAGTCCTCTACCCTCCTTTTTCTGGTCCCATTTCAAGTAATTTATTTTCAAAATGAGTCACTGGTCTTGTAACAGGGTGGTCCCCAGGAAAAAGGGTGTTTTCCAAGTTCCCTGCCCCACCCAAGGAAGGGTAGAGCTGAGGAGGAGAGATAAACTGCAAGAGAGAGGAAAAGAGAAGACCGGAGAAGGAAGGAAGCAGGATGGAGGCCTGAAGAGGCCCAAGGAGCAGAGAGACATGTGAGGAAGCTGCACTGGCCTGGGCTGATTGAGACAGATGTGGGCGAGAGACCCGTGGGGACCTGACAGTGGCAACGTTGATCTTGGTTGTGATTTTGCTCTTTAACTCCCAGAATTGTCTGGCTGTTTCTGACCCTTTTCTCTGGGTCAGAAAGATGTTTTAGACTCGTGGCAGGCTTTCGGGCCCTGCTTTGGGCCAATCCCATCTGGGTGGACTTTTACCCATGAGGGGTTGGGTAACTTTGGGTGCTTGATTTAAAAACTATATTCTCTGTCTCTTTTGTATTGTACACTGATTGTATTAATGTTTGTTTCCACTTAAGGTCTTGTAGGTTTTGTATTGATGCGGCGGATGGCAGACCCTATTTAGAACAGGCAGACCTGGGGGCTTTGGGGTGCCCCTCTCCCTGCCCTGTAACAGTCTGACCTCAGTTGCAGGACAGTCACACTTCCCCTAGCTGGAACCTCACTGACTTGTTTTGATTAAACTCGGGACTGCTTTCATTAACTCTTTCAATCAAAATTCAGTATCAAATGAAACATTTACTTTCAGT
Source organism: Scalopus aquaticus (assembly GCA_004024925.1). Lineage (NCBI taxonomy): Eukaryota > Metazoa > Chordata > Mammalia > Eulipotyphla > Talpidae > Scalopus > Scalopus aquaticus. The sequence continues at coordinate 16,676 of PVIJ01005702.1, read as the reverse complement.
CTTTCCACAAAAAAATCATAAAGCACTTCAATTTCCTTCTCAAAAATTTCACTTTTGAGGGGCCTCCCTGGTGGCTGAGGGGTTAGGTCTCAGCACTGTGAAGTTAGCAGGTCACTGCAGCACAAGTTCGATCCCCCACTAGGGAGCTGCCCAGGGAGCTTCCTACATGGCGCCACACACCTCTCCCGTCTCCCCCCGCCCCCCCCCCCCCC